>CM073769.1:124551150-124638155 GCA_037158775.1 Hetaerina titia
TCACGAGAGTATTATAATATTTGGACGACACAATAGAACAAAACAATGAAATACATATAACACAAAGAACAATCACGTTTTAGAAAGTTTTGAGCTTTCGATCTCCTCTGAGGCCTTCTTCAGATATTCATATATTCACACAAATATATATATATATATATATATATATATATATATATATATACACATACATGTAAATTATAATGTAAATGTACGTAGTAACTCAATAAAAGAATTACAAGACAATGTAGTACATTAAATTCTTTTTCTAATGCCCAATGTTTATTACTGTCGTGAGTGCACGAGAACATTAAAGAGACCAAAGAGTTGTTCGATTGTCAAAGGGAGCTGTATTTTAACGCGCATTATCTTAATTTGTATTACTTGACCGTCATAGAGCATCTTTGGCGAGATGACGCAGAGTAAAGTTTAAATACAGGGTAAATCTCAGTTACCCGGAGACATTACATAACTCCACTAACGGCAAATTCGCTGGTTGAGAGGCCTCTTAATATCTCGGGTTTGAAGGTGTCCGTCGATTTCTTTCCCAGTCTCAAACTTTACTATTTCTTTTTTCTTCACTCCCGAAAGGGAGATGGATAGGTTCCAAATCCACGCGATCCTTGAGCGATCTCGAGTCGAGTGGCACTGATTAAAGGACTGAGAACTGGGGATTCCTTTGGTCTGGGGAAAGGGGAAGGACATCCGGGAGACAAGCGTTCCGGCCGGGGTCTCGAATTGAAAGAAAGGAGGGAGGATGATGGAGAGAATTTAACCGGCGCGAGGCTTTGGGAATATTGTGCGGCAACAGAGGGTCGTGGAGGGAGAGGTTCGGGAATAAGAATGAGATTGTGGGCGTGGCGAAGGGAGGAGAGGGGGTTTGATTGAAGAAAGGGTAAGTGGCAGGGTCGAGCGGTGCGGGGGAATTCGTGGCGCGGGTGAGAGGGGGTGGAATCTAATAAGAAATCCGGAAAGAGGGAGATTTGAGATGAGGGCGGGCGGGAGGTTTGGAGGGAAGGGGGAGGGAGAGCGTTCGGAGATGGACGGGGAAGGAGAAGAAGAACTGAAAGGAGGATTTGAAGTTTAATGCGATTGATTGGATGTGAACCGGTCGGAATAGGGAGTTGGAATTGGAGACGCGGAGTAAAAGGGAAGAGCTTGGAGGATTACGTTTCTCTTTGAAACAAGAAAATAATTTGGAAAAAGTAATTAATTTGTCATTATCATGACATCGCGGACGGAGTTGCGTATTTTCCTCCATAATTTTTGCCGCAAAACGGCTTCCCGAGAGAAGAGAGCAAGAACGCAAATTACCTTTTATCTGACGACGTTCAAAGGTTGCAATGGAAAATTAATGAATATCAAATTCTCTCCTCTATGAACGAGCGGGTGACATGAGGATCGGGAATGGGATTATTGTGGAATTGGGAGAAAAGTTGGAGTGAGAGAAAGATAAAAAAGATTTAGGTAACTGATGACGGTGAACTGCTATGGATATTTCGAACCGAAATAGATGGACGCAAATGCACCCCGGGCCAGAACAGGCACTCTCCCCTGAAGGCCATATCTCTTCCAGGCTTGCTCCAAGCGAGAGGTATGATCGATGTGCCACGGCATCAGGCCCCTCTCCGATCTCTACTCCGATTTGAACCATTTGTGAATGCGCTTCCGATAGGAATAGCGCCATTTGAGCCACCAACCGGATGTGACCGGGGAGTGAGACGGAAAATATTGGAAGGCATATGCTGGGATGGGAAGGTTTAGAGGGGACCAGGTGAAGCGCGAAAGGGGTTTCAAGCAGCAATGCCGACCGGGTGAGAAAAGCTGGGTCCGGATTTCTATTGGGAGGGAGTGGAGGGACGGGTGTCACTGACGTGAGAGCGAAGCCGATGATGGGCGGAATGAGTGACGCATCGGAAAGCGTGAATGGAGAAGAGCGTGCCTCCTCCATGCTCGGTCGAACAGGTGAACTTTGCATCGGAGGCTACGCCAAATGACGCGATAGAGTGCTTTCCGGTCGTCCTCCAGTTGCCACAGACGAGCTTTAACGCAAGAAGTTCCAAAATATATCAACATCTGAGGATTTTTTTAAGCTGAACCAAAAGCATGTGACATGTTGCGAAAGGAGTCAGTCGCGCTGGGTAAACATTTTTAAGCATCGATTTCCATTAATATCTTTGTATTTCACAAACAGATTTCAACTTTATATGACACATTATTATCATCATCCGTAAATATGAAAGTGTTTTATTAAAACTAGATGCATAGTAAAAAGATCTTAGTGAAAATGTACAGGTACACAGAATACAGAGTCATTTCTACCTAATGTTCGCAATTTCCACGTAGTGACGGCGAAGTCTATTGATCTTGTGAAGCCAATCATTAAAATAATAAAGATTTTCAAACGATTTGACAAATATGAACAAATGAAATAAAAGGTGAATATGAAATAATTTAAAATGTATATAGAGAAAGTGTTCTTGATAAAAGTTGTGAATTAAACGTATACACGGCAATTTTATAGCCTGATAAAGGGGAAAAACAAATAAGGATACAGAGACGGAAGGACAAGGGAAGAGCACATATATAATACCTATTAATGCCGTGATACATTTGTGGGTTGAGCCTTCGGGTGCTCACAGGCGGGTTTTGGATTCAAAGGAGTTACCCTCATTTAAAGTCCAAGAGAGGCGATTTTGAGGAAACGAGAACTTCGGTGCTAACCGAGGCGGTTCTAGGAAAGAAACCGACCTCCGTCCCTAAAATATGAGCATTTCAAAGCCCTTTGAGTATATTATGAGTCCACTCTCATCCATTTAAATCAATCATCGGGTTACTTACTGCATTGATGAAGAATTTACAATTATAACAATTTTTTATAAAAAATCATTTCCATGTCCATGGCTCAGTAAGAGATAATGGCAACTATGCATACTATATTCAATAAAAAAGCCTGACGACCCAGAATATCTCTCTAAAAAATCTATAGACTACAATGATAATCCAAATTATTGTCAATTATCAAAGTTCCAGGCAGTATTCAATACTCAATTCTGAATTCCAAAAAGGCGTGCCCAAAATAAGTGAAAATTGAACCGCTTCGAGGATCACCTGCCATTTTGTAAAAAGCGTCTTATTAAAAATAGCCAAATATTTCACATGACGATTGATGCCATAGACAAGCATAAATGCGTATAATTTAAGGCCCGTCAATTTTGAATTATCTTTTTTACGCATTATTTTTATTTTTGTGTGCTTATGAATAAAAGCGGTAGCATTTCTGCTATCAATTCTAATATCTCCTGGTGCGGAACAAATACATTAAATATTGCAGTTTTAGCATTATCATACGTTGCAGTTACAAGAGGCGCGGAAATTTATTGTCTAACGTTTTAATTTTTACGAGATAAATTTCTTAAGGCATGGAAAACTTTATCATTACTCCGCGAATTGAAGTTGAACAACTCATAGAAACGTACATAATTAGGGATATATTAAAATTCAGTTTTTCTGATTAAACTTGACTTTCGAGTCAGAATTAATCATGGTAACAGAATACTTTTATTAATATAATATATTAATCGATTTTTAAAGACTTCTTATAAATGTAAGTACGTTAAACATCATCCAATACTTTTATAAGATATTCAATAATAATTTTGTCTAGAAAGAGTATTGATAATATCGTAACCTTTTATTTGAGCACTATTAGAAAATGGCAATAACCCACATGGTACATTTCCAGCTATTAAAATAAATAAAGTGTCAACGTTCAAATTGCCGAATCTGTTAGTGTGACTGTTAATTGAAGACTGTGTCTGTACTGTTAATTAAGAATGATTTATGAATTCCGAAAATGGATTGGATAAATATGATTTGCCTTAACAATAGGGTATCCATGCCAAGCGCCCCATTATACTTATTCAATCATTCTAGGCGGTTTTAATAATATTCACTCGAATTTTGACTTTAGCAGTCATGTTACATACATATACATACTCCAATAGATAATTTCATAAGTGGATCACAGAAGCGACCGTATATCAGATAAGAATACCCCAAGGATATATATTTCGTATATTTAGCCGAGCTATCACCATCGCCTGCAAATGTTCATTTTGAGAGATATTCCGCATTTTACCCAATGAGATGTGCGTCATGCTAGGGATTCTCAACATTGTGAGATATTACGATACAGCGTTTTAAATAGTATACAGATTCATATAACTTTATGGTAAGCAAAGGAGTAAAGCGGATATTTATCCCTCCTAATTAAAATTCGCAAGCAGCCAACACGATGGGAACAGAGGATTTGCATTATTCTTCGGTCCACGGTGTGCTACATAACTAAATTTGGTCAGATACAAGCGTGTGGAAACACAAAACGTTCACAGGTGTTCTATGGGGAGGAAATCTCTCCAAGCATGAATCTTGAATCTCAGATGTAACACGATACATTTACTATTTAACGCCCAAGAAGTTATAGCGTACTTTATGAATAATACATTAATTATTACTTAACCTTTGCCCATATTTAAACATGAAAATCACTTGGTCTGTTCCACTCTTACGTCAAAGTTAATGCAAAGGTTGAGTTCAAATTTGCTACAGGTATGAATGGTCACCTATATCACCCCACAAAGGGACATAAAAATTTTCATCCATGGCAAGAGTGCAAACCAGAAAGAAAATTTATACTTTTCATGTACGGATAATAATAACGTTTAACAGGTTAAGAAAACGATTTTTTAAATTCGCTACAGTGAAATTTAGAAATGGTTCGTTTCAACCACAAAGTTCGTTTCAAAAGAAAAATATGCTATAACTTGAACGACATTATTTAATTTAATTTTAACAAATTTGGCAATTTAAATAAGTCCTTTGGGTATTTGGGGAATAATCCGGTAATATTTTGTGTTCGTGTATATTTTTTTTATTAGGTAATCTACCGGTTAAGGTAGGTTTTTGGATGGACACAACTATCAAATAAACATTTTGTGACTCCCCACCTAGCAAACTAATCTATATCAGGTCCCTCTTCATCTCGGTGTACTTCTTTCCTCCCTTCATCTCGTCCAACATCCCTATCCTGTTCCTACCCTTACCTCGCTTGCCCAACATTCTCCCCTCTATTACCCTCTTCAACATTCCACTACTGCTCAATACGCCTTTCATCCATTTTTCCTGCCTCCATAGGATTTCTCTCAACAAGCCCCTCTCCTCCCCCACCATTTCTAGTACTTCCTCATTTGTTTTCCTTTCGGTCCATTTCACCTTCTCCATTCTTCTCCACACCCACATTTCAAAAGCCTCCAATCTACGTCTATCCTCCTGCTTCAGCGACCACGTTTCCGCGCCGTACATAGCTACGCTCCATATCAGAGTTTTTACGAGTCTTGTCTTAACATCCCTACTCAACGTCCCCGTCATCAACTCCCTCCTCCTCGAGAAAGCCTCCTTGCCTAGCGCAATTCTTCTCCTTGCGTCCCTACTACTCTGACCGTATTGGTCCAAAACACTTCCGAGATATGTAAACTGTTCTACCTGCTCTATTTTTCCCCGCCTATTTTAATATTTAGCTTAGCCTTTTTCTTTCTGGAAAATCGCATAATCTTTGTTTTATTAATATTTATTCTCATCCCATATTTATCGCACTGAACCTCCAATTCACTCAGCGATGCTTGCAACCCCTTGGCTGACTGAGCAACTAATGCTTGGTCATCAGCAAACCTAACCGATTTTACGAATTCCCCTCCGACTTTCATTCCTACCTCCAGTTCTTCCCATGCCTCTTTAATCATTTCCTCTACATATACGTTGAACAACACCGGTGACAATGGGCAACCCTGCCTTACACCTCTTCCTAACACTGCCCATCCGGACTCTCCGTTCCCCACTCGCACCTGAGCAGTCTGAGACATGTACAGGTTGCGGATCAGTCTCCTGTCCCTCCAATTCATTCCTATTTTCTGCAATACACGCATTAATTTTTCCCAATTCACTCTATCAAACGCTTTTTCGAAATCTACAAAACAGGCAAAAACGTCCTGATTGTATTCTATATTCCTCTCGACTAGTGATCTCATTACTGCAATGGCATCACGCGTACCTCTTCCTTTCCTGAACCCAAACTGATCATCCCCTAAGTAATCATTTGCCTTACTCTCTATCCTTTTGTTGATGATCCTGAGAATAACTTTAGCTGCGTGGGATATCAAACTTATTGTTCTGTAATCCTCACATGACGAAGCCTTTGCCTTTTTTGGAATAGGAACTAACACCGATCTCACAAAATCTTCCGGCCAGATTCCTTCCTCATAGATACTACGAATCAGTCCATATATGGCCTTCTTCCCACATTTCCCTAACCAATTCAACATTTCTACAGGAATATTGTCCACCCCCACAGCCTTATTTGCTTTCATCTCTTTTAATGCCCTTTCTATTTCATCGTCGAGTAAGTTCGGACCTAAGCTATCTTCTTCTACGTCATGTTCCTTTTCTATGTCTAACCTTGTCGGCCTAAGTTCTTTACCATACAGATATAGTTCGTGTATATATATATATATATATATATATATATATATATATATATATATATATCGTTGAAATTGACGCTCTCCGGCGACGCACAAACTCACAAACACACGGATACAAAATATTCAACGCACAGAAATTTAACGGAAGGACTCTCACAGTATGTATTGACGTTTCGACGGCCCCACCGTCGTCATCACAATGACGGAGCGGAGAAGAGCGGAGAGGACATGTGCAGGAGAAGGGTGAGGGGAGGAGAGGTAAGGGACCAATAGGAAGCGGGCAAGGTGGGGGAGGGGAAATGTAGGCAGCATTGAATGAAATCAGTGGGCTTGGTTCAGCCCGGGGAGTTTAAAAGAGTGGAGCACCCAGCACCGTCAGCATGATTCAAATGGTGTGTTTTAAATGTCTTAGAACTCAATCTCACTCATTCCATATTAGTGCAATAGTTTATATTTTTTAATGA
Source organism: Hetaerina titia (assembly GCA_037158775.1). Taxonomy (NCBI): domain Eukaryota; kingdom Metazoa; phylum Arthropoda; class Insecta; order Odonata; family Calopterygidae; genus Hetaerina; species Hetaerina titia. Next base: position 124,558,154 of record CM073769.1, read on the forward strand.
ATAATTTCGGTATGGGAAATCTTGGAAAAAATAGTTTTTAATGATCTTAACATACGACCTCGCATTATAATTTATATTATTAATAATGGAATAATATCGATAGATTGTACTGCCAAGTTTTTTTCTTCTGACATATATATATGCGGGTCGCGGTGGTCTAGTGGGATAGAGCGTTGGACTACTGACCGGAGGGTCCCGGGTTCGATTCCCGGGCAAGGCATTCTGGGCACCTGCAGCTCCACCCAAGCTAGTTGATTTTTACCAGATCTTCCTGGGAAACCATAACCGGCACAGGGAAAGGAACTGGCCCCCTACCCTGATGTGTGAATATTCACACGCCGTCAGGCCTAGTACATGGGTGAGCTCTATCATCACCTACTAAACCGACCTTCGGGTTGATTACTGTGTTTATGGTTTATAAACATATACATAAATATATATATTAGTACATATATAAATCGATCGAAACAATAATATTCTTGAAGCTTAAAGGTATGTTATTGATATTTTTACAATATGAAATCCCTAGCAACAATAGATAGAGATGATAACTCAAATTAATGGTGATATCTAGATCTCCCATGGGACCAAATAGTTGCAAAATGATTACATTTTTGGCTAAATGCTAAGCGTAATAATTTCCCCGTCAGTGAAGGACTGGTCTTTGAATGTCACATATTGGTGACAAAACATATTTTCCTTAGTCGTCATTTTCTTTACGGAAATCTAGGCAGTGCTGAATTGAGGAGGGGGATTTAATCTCTTACTGTGCAATTTCGCAGGCGAGATGGACAGAAAAGACTAATGAAAAAGAGGGCTCGGAGAGTTGAGTGGTACAGCATTTGAAACACATCATTTCAATTATGCCGCGTCCGTAATTCGGAAAGAACTTGGAAACTCGTCCGTGCGGGAAGGCGATAACGAGCCCTGGATTTGCGTGGTGCGGTGCGACGCAAAGGCTGTGGGGAGGGAGGGGGGTAGGCGGTAGGGATGGAGCTAAAGAGGGAGGAATGGGGGAAGGGACCCAGCAGGAAGATGGGGAGGAGTGGAGTTGGTGGAGCCGCCACATATTTCACGTTCGGAGGAAAGGAGGAACGGAAGGAGGTGCCAATCCGGGCGAGAACGAAAACTTTGTTCAAGTGGCCCATAACAATTCGCGTGGATATTTTTTTTTCGAGCCACGTGTCGCAAAAACCTTGAGTGTTCCCGTTTCTCGTGCTGTTTCTCGCCAGAGACGGTGATTTTTTTCGGAAACTGAAGACGAAGTGCCCAATCCTTCTGAATCCGTTACGTTTGATAGAGCTAGATTTTTGACTGGTTGGAATAGGATAGTTGATTTTCCCCTCAATCCTCACGTTCTCTCCTTTTTTCTCCGGAAGAAACCTCTGCGAACAAAAAACCCTTGCGGTTAATCCTTTTGAAAAATTATATCTCTACTCCTTTCCATGTTTTTATGGGTTATTTTTCTATTACTGATTCACCCTTTACCAAAATATTGCATTCGTAGTTAAAAAAGTGATAGATGGGGTCAATTGCATGTCAATAACTCCTGATGGTCTTTTATTTTACGATTACAGCAAAATTACATGATATACTATAGTCAACATAATTACTTGGTATACTATTTTTATTAACATAAAGTAAACTCGTTTTCAAGGATTTTTCAATACAACAAAAACTTGGCATAGATTTCTCGAGCCATGTCTCGTCGATAGTAAGTGTGACAAACCCCATTTTTGGGATAAGCTACACATCGGATGGGACAAACGAGAGAGCGATCAGAACACCAGTGCATTCCTTCCTCCCCGTTATTCCTCGTCCTAAAAACAATTCTGATTATGCCATAATGAAATTATTATCTTCACATTTTTATGTATGCCAATTCAATTATAATACCCATTTACAGCGAATAAAACGAAGAGATATTCATGAAAAGGGAGAGCAATTATCGATCAACCCGAATTTTATTAACTCGAAATCATCGATCGGAAATTCAGAGAAAGGACCGTTGTGCTTCAGGTGGATATTTCAATATCATAAGGGCATAACTGATTGTAAAATACCGAATGTAGTATGTACGCCTAAGAGACGAATGACTTGTAGCTGGGAGAGGGGGAGAAAGGATACGACTACTAGAGAGCGGGGATGGCCGTAAGAAAAGGAAGACGAAAGAGACACAGGGGTGAAAAAGAAAAGTGAGGAGGAAGGGTATAGGGGGATGGATAGGGAGGGTTAGAGATCGGAATGGAGAACTGGGGGAAGGGTTTAGAGAGATAGACTGATAAAGGAGAGCGTGAGAAATGTAGAAAGGAAACGAGTTGACATGTGAGGATGACTGAAGGGGCGACCCTTCGAAGAGTGGGGGCGGGAGAGAGCCACTTAAATTTGGAATGAAAGCGGTCCACTGAGAGGGAACGGCTCTTTCTGAAGTCTGAAAGGAACTGGCAGAAAAACTTGAAAAAAGTTCGAGTAATACCCCCGCTCTCTCTTGAAATTAATCGTTTCCTCTTCCTAAATTATCCTAAGTTATCTAGCTCTCTCAGATTATCACGCATACAAATAGGAGCACGTGACATGGCTTCAGATCGTTCGTCTCATAAATCACAAAGCCAGAAACAACCTCTGCATTTTATTTTGATGCCATTTAGTTTAGTGAAAACCAATCGGGAATTATGTTTCATTATGGACTGTCGTACATTCCGCCGCTCACGTTTAATCGCAAAACCTTGAGTTTTCCACTTTTTTTGCTAATTATCCATCTTACTTAGGTATTCGTCGGATAAAGTACTTATGTAACGGAGGTTTTCAAGGTCTAAGGATGTGCTCGAAGAACTAAAGAAACAAAAATAACGATTTCACTACTCTTTTTAAAGTCTGTCGTTGTCTGATTAGTACGCTTTTGCCATTACTCACAATAAGATCACTTTAAACCATATTTCGCAAATCATAAGTCCTGTGAAATGAAAAACCCGATATCGATGGTGGTACTTGGCAACATTTTGCACCGTAAAGATTATACATCTTTTGGCACCAAGTCTGAATGCAGCAATAATCCTTTTGGCATAATTTAAACCCCAATTTTGGTGCCGCAATTCAATGTAACTGATATAAAGGAATTGGTTGTTTATTAGTCAGCATCCTTGCAAGGAACCGTTTCCAATATGACTACACATGTTTTTAACCGCATTGCAGCATCACAGGAAATAAAAATGAATATTTCATTATGATTAGCAAAGCAAAACTATTTTGAGAGTCGGTTAGAATCAACTGCATTAGGCGATACTTTGTACATAGATTGATTTCCCAAGTTTCACCGGCTAAAAATGTGTATAAACCTTTATTATCTTAGTGATATCTTGAAAAACGTTTTGTGCAAGATAATTATATCAATCCTAAGCAACTATCAGGTGTTTTACAATGAAGTACCATCACACAGAATTTTCTGTCTTTAAGTAAAAATCTCAGAATTGGAGATATTTTCTCTCTACATTAACCTATTAAGGCTTCCTTAAGATCGGATTGGCTAACCAAACCCAATCATAGTGTACCAGTTTTATCAATGTTAAAGACATGCATATACATATTTACTTTCAATTCCCCATAAGCGTATGGAAAGGAGTTTTGAGGAACAAAACATTAAGTAATATTGCTATTTTATTTAGTAACGGTAACGGATTCCTCACTTTTTAAAAAATTAGAAGGTTCGTATGTTTTTCAATGTTTTCCAATTAATAATGCCCCAGAATGTCTAAAGACAGTTGGTGTGAAAAACAATTTCTTTTACCTCCTGCAAATAAAAGCATAGCATATCGTATGAGAATTATTTGATTAATTTATGCATATTAAGAATTTAGGATACTTATTTTCCATCATCTATGCCTTCCACCAAACTTTCTTACGTTTAAACCAAAATCTTTTTGCAATGCGTCTGACCAAGGTGTATATAAAATGACATCCAACTTCCGTGACATGAAACGGGTGGATGGTTTTTGCAATCATAATTAGGGGAGTGGAGGTGACCGAAAGCTTCGGATTTTTGCGTCAACAAGGGTAGCTAAGAAACTTATAGAAAAGTAAAGATGTCAAGTTTAGGATGAATGTGGGAGAGGAACCTGGGGTACATATTTGCTGGAAAATAAAACGTGTAAAAAAAGTGCCATTGTGGCAAAGGCGAGGGCAACAGAATGTAAATAGAAGCGAAACATTTTAAGTCATCACGCTCCACACCGAACCACCTCTTATTACTCCACATCGTATCTCTTGACCTACGACTATTTCCCCGGGATGTCCACGATGTAGGCTCAGGACGACGTGGACAAAGGCAATAAAAATGAGGGTTTCGGGATGGCTTCGGCAAAGGAATGCGGGGGACGGGATACGACGCGCATTGCGTGTGGGGAGAGGTGGGTAGACGGAGAGGTATTGAGAAATGACCGTGCAGGCGCGAGAGCGTGCTGTTTCGAAGCGAGGGAATCCGATATTGCGATCTTTATTGGGGGCAATCACTTCCCCGTGATCTATGTCCCCCCGAGCCGCCCTCGGCACCCCCGCACACTTCTCGTGCCTTTCCCCGGTGAGAAAGGGATTACGGCGTGGGTCAAGTGAAAAGGGATCGCTGGTCCGGCGTCGTCGAGCGAGCGAATCGGAAATACTCGCCATGGGTCTCCGACGTATCTCGCCGATTGTCACCCACTAATCACCAACCTCATTCACCCTGCGGGGTAGGGGTCCCCATTATTCTGCGGGTCGCGCAATACGCGCACGTCGTGGCTATCTCACAGCAACGTAAATGGCGACGCTTTCACACTGGATGTCGAAGAATGTCAACGCTGAGAAAACTTCTAGACGGATAACCGGTACGTGTGCCGTGTATTTCAGCAAATGTTCCTCGATTTATCGCTCCGTTTAGAGGACGGCCCGCGTGATAGAAGTCACTTTCTGATGCTCTTAGGTGATTGTTCGGCGTACTACTTTCGACGTATAATCATGTATCTGTAAGAGACTACTTTTCCGCAGTCTGTTGAATAGATAAGCTAGAAGGTGCAGTGTTCCAATCCTAGATGAGACCCATCAAGGGAAACCTAAAACTTTTTAATGAACCACCGTCAAGATTCATAACAGCTCTCTACTCGATACTTTCGACGCCCGGCTTCTTTGTCAGTGAAATATTACGGTATTTGTTTTTTTATTTTGTTTATTTGCAAAAATTAAAAACGTGCCCATTCCCATTCAAATCCCTAACAATATGGATTTCACATTACAAGTTGGCAGTTTTCCAGGTGGTAGTATACATTGAATTTACATTTGCCATCCACTATATCTATGCATTTAATTTTAAATATTTGCAATTATCGTATAAAATGAATCGTATATACCGTACTATTATCGTATAAAATATATCATCTATAACTTTCACCAAAAGATTTATATTTATAGATTTAAAAACATGTTAATATAAGCATTGTTTTTAATCCGCACTCCAATGGATTGACGCAGGCAGCCCCGGGTAATGCTCATCCCACTTACCACTTGGTAGAACAATGGCCATGGGTATTCAATCAGCGACCCTCCATCGTGCCGTGAAAGCACTTGAGTGTGGAAGGAAAACACTGATTCCAAGCCGAGAGGAAATATTCTCGATCGAATGCCGTCGTGTGGACAGATAACTACCCAAAACAATGTGTTCCCGCATTCCCGAGAATGTAAACCTCAGAATTCCGGGAAATCTCCGTTTACCGAGAATTTCTTCCGGGGAGTCAAAGTATAACGGAATTCCGACGTTCGATGAAATCAATTATTTGTTTGGTATATTATCAGAACCAATTGTTCCATGCCGGGCAATAACGGCGTTTTGAATCATCGCCATAAATCTCTATCCACTGATTCTCAGCTTGTTAACTCACACATCGCCTGTGTGTACGTAGTATTACTACTCTCAAAGGACGTCGAACAGCAATATTCTTGTTAACTTATGTTTATTCAACAAGTACGTCTGTCGAGCGGATTTGAGTCACTCCAGGGTTAAAAGGAAGCAGGAGAAAAAAATAAAACAACGTAATATATGCTTTAATCGTTATGCCTAAAGTTTTGAGGTAGTTCTGACCGTAATAAATCATCCATTATATATCTTACAAATGGGGTACCCAATTTCTCAGCCATAATACTTTACTCGCATTGTCTGCCTGTGCCTTTGGAGACCGTGACCATGAGTTGCATGTTCATGTGGTAGTAGAATTTCCCTTTCTTGCTTATCAATTCTAATTTACACGCTATTGGATAAATTTGTACTACCTTCTAAGGTGCAGGAGTATGTTATCTGAGAGTATATGCATTGCTGAGAGTATTCGCATTCGTGTAAGTTAAAAAGGTTTTTCCATGAATATATACACCCCTATGATAGAAGTAGACTGGAGGCTTTTGAAATGTGGGAGTGGAGAACAATGGAGAAGGTGAAATGGACCGAAAGGAAAGCAAATGAGGAACTACTGGTGATGGTGGGTGAGGATAGAAGTTTGTGGGGAGAAAACCTAAGGAGGCAGGAAAAATGGATGAAGGGCGTATTGATCGGCAGTGGGATTCTGAAAACTGTAATAGAGGGGGAGACTACTAGGCAAATGAGGAAACGGTAGGAACAGGATATGGATGTTGGGCAAGATGAAGGGAGGAAGGAAGTACACAGAGATGAAGAGGGACCTAATATAGAGTGGGTTACTGGATTGTGTTTTGCTAGGAGTCACAAAATATTTCTTTATTTGGTAGTTGTGTCCATCCAAAACCTACATTAACTGATAGATTACTTAATAATAATTATATACACCTCTACGGATATAGCTTTGCATGCCATACGTTTATTTTGCATGTGATTTTATTCAATTTTACCGGTGGTGACCTAACACCCTCCGCCACACGCCCCCGTGGCGGCTTGCGAGGTATTATGTAGATGTACTCTGATTTTCAGTATATTGTATGTTTAAGCAAAATATATTATTTCCTTTCTAGCTCCAAGTGCAATTTGTTGGTAAAATAATAACTTCAATAACTTCAATGATGATATGTTTTCTAAACACTTCTCCTATTCATTTAATTAAAATTGGATCTATAGGCACATTGTGTTGCATAAAACTGTGGAGTGCATCTAAACATTTTTTAAAAGAATATAACGGCGAAAAAATTTCGTGAGCGTAAAACACTGAGCAAATGCCTACAAATTAGGTAGGTATTTAATCAATATGATATATAATCTCATATACGAGAATATGAAACATAATCTCGTACTCGTATCTAGAATGATAGACAAAGATGTCTAAACACTAGATTTCTGTCTTTCAAGGGTATTTGAATTACTGTTTAGAGGGAAAGAGGAACTGCAAAGAGAGAAGAGGCAATGATCTTTCGAATTAATTAGTTCAATTTTCAATCACTTTAATTTTATTTTCTATCCCAAAATTTGTCTCGTTGTTACGAATTTTCTATTCGTTCTTCAGTGGCATAGACACCGTACACTCTCTCAATAGTTTCATGTGCAGCTTCTAAACTGTACAAGATAGAAACATGTAATTTACTATTGCTAACTGAAAGAGAATTTTCCAAGAGTTTTAATATGCGTTTTTTAGAGTTGTGCCACACATACAGTAAGTTCCACAAATCGACGCAAAATAGAGATTTAAGAAACATGAAATTTGAGAAAAACATTAAAATAAGATATTGAAATTTAACAAATCTAGCTACCATTGACACAATGATAAAAGTGGTTATAATTGTTGAGATTAGAGTTCGATTGTGAATTAGCTATAGATCTAACAGGATATAGGAGCCAATTTCTTTCCTTGGTCCATTAAACTTTCCATTCAGTTTTGTCCTAATGAAAAGTCGCACTTTTATTTCAATTGGAAGCTTAAGTGGAAGTGCAAACAATACAGCTTTTTTAATAGTATTTGATTTTTTTATTTACTAAAGCATGAAGGAACGTTAATTCTAAAAACACATATGAAACCCCTTTTCTGAGTACATCATTTCAGGAAACGAAGAATGTTTAAACCTCTGGATTTAAGCTTGTGAATGGCTTTACTGCTCATAAAACTAATCCGGTAGATTATTCTTCTCAAGTTTTCCGGGAATGTTCATTGAAATACTACAAGTGAGGTACTGATAAGTGAGTAGTAAGAAGATGAGTGAGCTCTGTGCAAAACATCGTGGATTTAGATATAGATATATTAGCTCAAGTACCCGTTGACCCGCAGTTCTCGGCATATGGCGCCCCGAAGATCTTTTTAAGTGGAAGACCGGGAGTATGGATGGACCCGTTACACCCGCTCATCGGTTCTGTCACGGTCTCAGCTTGCGGAGGAGAATGGAGGAGGGAAGACGGCGGGAGTCCGTGTCCGGGCGGACGGAGGAAAGGGTGGGGGAGAGAGAACGGCCCCCCTCCACGCCCCCAGGATGGAGTTCCTCTTCTCGGATCCCCCGGGAAGATTGATGCCTCTAATTTACGGTCAGTGAGGACGTAAAGGGAGCGAGGGTGAGGAAGGTGCGGGGGAGGGCGCCGATTCACCCCATACACCGCATTCCGCCCCCGCTTCACCCTCTGCACCTTTCTCCGTATTGCAATATATTTCCCTCCGTCTCAATCTCTCCCCGCCGACCCTCTCTTCGCTTCTTTCCCTATTTTCACGGACGCTGTGTGGCTACGTTTCTTCGGAAAACGATCATTTTCCCCTTTGGCAGGAAAGCAATCTCAAAAGTGAGAAACTTATGTGCCGGCAAAGCTTGGAACATGTGGGCGTGAGGTTTACGTGTTTGTGAGAGTGGATTTTAGGGAATGAGAAAAGGAGGAGTGGTGGAATATGAGGGAAGGGAATAAACGAGGAGATGAGTGAGAACATTAATGGAAAAATGATCAGAGCATAAATAAAGTTGTGAGAGGTTAGCAGGCGGATTTCAGAACAGGACAACGCATGAAAGCAGAGAATGGAGTGAGAGGTAGTGAAAGACTATGGCCGAGTTTATTCTCTTTACTTATAATACACAGTACATGACATTTATGTTCACCCTAAATCTTTCTCCAATGATAACAGCATCATCATATCATTCGTTTACACAAAAGATACTCCAACTTAAGCCAACACACATACTCTTCGCGCACGTTCTTTTTCTGGGTATCCACCGTCAAGAAAAACCTGATATTGTGAAATGGAAGGAAACTAACTCTCCCTTACTAATTTCTTCCATAATACCCACCCTATCGTAGCACACTGACTTCTTCCACATCTGTCACATTTATACGTTGATTCATGCAAATTCCTCTATTTCTGAGATTTATAGCAGTCGAATATAGGTTAATGAAATCATTTTACCATAGCAACTCTGTCTTTCATGCACCAATGGGCCTTCATACTTCTTTGTTAAAAACTATTCGTAGGATTATAAGGTAATGAAATGTATGTAGAGCGTAATAAGAAAACATTATTCGCCACTCTGACAAACCATTAGCAACGAAAAGAAGGTTAAAATCATGTGAACATAATAACCTATCAACCTAATATTTAAATAATAACCAAAATAAAATAGCTTATCGATGATGACCTTAGCATTATAAATTTAATTCCTACTCATATTTTTTCATATCTAATTAAATATTTTTAATTTCAAACAATTTAATATCAAAATTTGGGCTCAGTTAGCTGGATTTAGTTGGAATCCATGCAGTCCGAGGTTGTAACTATTATATTCAATCACAGATTCTGACGGGATTGGTTCAACTTCTACTTTAATGATAATTTTTAATACGTCATTTAATGGTTAGAAGTTCAAATAAAAATTTCGTTTCCCCAACGAAAAGTCCTACGACTCCATTGTGATTTTGCATGAGTTTTTATTCTCTTTTACAGGTCGTGACCTAACACCCCCCGCCACACGCCCTTGCGGCAGCTTACGGGGTATTATGTAGATGTAGTTTTGTTATTACAAAAATTAACCGAAACAAAAATATATTCCGTTCACTGTGAGCATGCATGTTCATGAGACTACTGGTGGCACCAGTTTTGAATACGAGCTACGGTCGGAGTCAATCTGGCAAATTCTTTTGCAAAATCTCGTCTACAAACCTTCTGACAGCTCTTTCACTAAAATCTCAGCCTTTCCTTCAACCAAAATGTCTTATGGCATATATGATGCTTTTCTGATATTCTTGTCATGGCCATGATCAAGAAGTTGCTCATAGACAAGCCGTCGCTCCATTTCAACGCAAATACTCAGGTAAGCATGCCTGTCAATATATATGAATTTTTAATGGAATGTCACGAGGTCGAAATGATTTCCCCCGTATGGATACGTAACGGCTTAAATTGAAACGAAAATTTTATCCTCTCAAAGTGAAAGTTGATTTCTAACGTAGAAAATTCATTTTTTTGGACACGTATAAATGACGGCGAGGTGAGAATTTGGCATTCACGCCAAGCCGCGGTGAATAAATTTAGCTTAGCAATACTTATTCCAGCAGGCCACTGTTTATTCTCCACATTTGACATAGTGAATGGAGGTAAGTTGAAAAATGAGCAAGGGTGGAACTTAAAGAAAATTGAATCCTATAAAAAAAATGTATTGACGGAAAGACCACTTGATTTCCCATACCAGTTATGAAAGGTGAAAATATGTCTCAGCAGTGGGGTAGTTCATGTAGGACGCATTGGAATTGTTTCCCTTAATATCTTCTTTCTCTTCCAAAGTCACACCCACGTATTTCATTCTGACCCGAATGGAATTGGCGCTCTCGAACAACCGGATAGATCCAGTCCGAAATCTCTTTTGTAACGTAGGTGAGCTCTACGCACCCCTCCGCCTTTCTCCCAAATGAAATTTGAGGAACCATAAAATATGACGTATGTTGTTGTGCCCTGACGTTCACAATCCACAAACTCTCCAAAATGTCTGTTTCCTAACAGCACACTCAAGTACACCCATTCCGTACAAGTGAGACGTTTATCATTTAAGAGATTTTACTATACCACGGAGCCTTCCGGGGTAACTACAGTTATTTTATTTTCCACTAAAGAATTCAAATTGTATTACTCCTTATAATTTCAATCTTTTAAGACTTTAACATCATCTATAAAATTTGGAGGATACAAATGTCTACTGTTTTGCGTTATTGTTTCATCTAATAAGTCATATACATTTATACTTTACACTTTCAGGCTTCGTGGAATTGTTTGATGCGTTGAATTGTTTATTAAAAGATCTTGTAATTTTCCACAAACACTGAAGTCTGTGGAAAATTACTAACTATTTTAATATGGACAAGTCATATGTCTTTACTAGCCACCAAGAATTCTACAAGAACCAAGTGCAAAGCATAGATCTTTTTTGCCAGGATTATTACGTTAAATAGGAAGATTGTTCAAAGACCATAAGTATAATTAGTCTTTAAAATAGGCAAAAAATATTAAAACTTCACTATTTTTAATTCATTCAAGGTATTCTATCCATTTAAAATTAGATTTAGGACGTTCCATAACAACTATATAAATTTTACGAGAGCTGTTTTTCTATTCCCCCTGCATTATTTTTTACCTAACTTTTTCGTACCTTCTGCCTCTTTTGACGCTCTCTACTCTTTCTTCCTCTAGCCCACATACACGACGTTCTGCCTTCTTACACGGTCTCCGACTTTACTTTTCAATATTTTCTCCAGTCACTCTCTCTGCCTTTTCCAGGTTCCCCCAGAAAAATTTTTCCCCTCGTCACTCATATTTAAAACCTCGGCGCATGTCCCCTTCTCTGACCAATTTATTTTCTACATTCCCTTCTACACACAAATCTTAAAAACCCTCACTCTTAGCTCATCCTCTCTCCAGGTCTCACATCCATAAACCACTGCGCTCTATATTATTTTTTTACTTATCTTTTCCATGCTCAATGTATCCGTTATGAATTCTCTTTTCGTAAGTTTCTCTTTCGTTGACATAGTTTTTTCTATAAAGACTTCATTACTATGTCCCCTTTCCTCTAGATGAACTACTCCACCTTCTCTAGTTTATTCTTTTAGCCTTAACTTTTAACTTAGTTTTCCTACTTCTCGAGGATCTCCCTATTTTCGTATTTTTGTAGTTAAGCCTTATCCCAAGACTCTTACATTTTTCCTATCAAGGATTAAATAACAACTCCAATCACTTGGCTGTCTAACTCACCATAGCTGTAAAAAGAGACGTTTCAACCAGTTGTATTAATAAACAATTTTATTTTGTGGAAAATTGCCAATTTTAATTTATCACTATCGCTTGATCATCCGCAAACGTATCTGCCTTAATCATTTTGCCACCTACTCTTATTCAATACTAGAGTACTTCCTATGCTACCCTTAAGAATTCCTCAGCCTGTATGTTGAAAGGTACGGCAATAACGGGCAATACCGCTTCACTCCCCCAGCCAACAAGTGCCTATTCTGATTCTCCCTCTGCTACCCTTACTTGCGCTGTCTGATTCATGGATATGTTTCCAAGAATTTGTAAATCTCCAACGTACTCGTATAATCCGCAATATCTCTATTTCCTTTGCCTACTCTACACAGTCGAATGCCTTCTAAAAATCAAGAAAACACGCAAAGACATCTTCAATTTACTCACTATTCCTTTCCACTAATGTATGTATCACTGGAACGGCGACACGCCTTCCTCCCCTTTTTTAAGCCCAAATTAATCTTCGCCTGGGCAGTTGTTTTCGCTATTTTGTAACCCTATATTGGGGATTTAAAGGTCTTTGCCGCATATGACATATGCATCACGCTAGAGTCCTCCAATAGTGCTGATGTATACTTTTCAATATTGGGATAAATTATATGAGGAAATCTTCTTTCCATATTTATTTCTTATAAATTCTGCCTAAAAGCTATAGAAATCCCATCCTTTTATTTTTCCCAAAACCCTTTAGTAATTCTGTGGGGATATAACTATTCCCTCTACCCTATTTAGCTTCATTTACCCCTTAGCGCTTTTTATGTCTTGCTATCTTGTATTCCTTGATCCAAGCTATCCTAATCTATCCTGTATTCTCTTTTATTTTTCAATTGGGCGGTCTAGTAGGTATTTTCACCATAAAGCTCTTTTACACAATCTTTTCACCAATCCTGAATCTCTTCTGGCTCTATTACGTGAAATAACGTTCCTACCTTTCCGCTAATTTTAACTAGATTTTCCCTGATATATCCTGACTATTCTTTTACTTTCTCTTCTACTCTTTCTACTTTTCCTGGTATCTAGGATTTCTCCATACTGTTATTCGGGCGTTTTCACCAAATTTCCTTTGTCGTATTATTTTTTGTCGATGTTTTTTGTGTAGTTTTCTGTGAATTTTTATCTCCGTTTCTGTGTTTATGATCTTAGTTTCTTTTTAACATTTCTCCTATGACCCATGGCTTCCAAATTCTTTTATTTTCTGCAATCCTTATTATTTCCTTAGCTACCCTTTTTATCCTGTTCTTAAACTTCATTCACCTTTCCTCAGCAGTTTTCATTCCCCTATTCTCATTTAGATATTTATTAAATTTCTCTTGGTACTCCTTTCTTTTACTCCGGTGAAATGTTCAAGAATCCATTTTACTCTTACTTTTTTCCTATGTTATGCAAGGAGTATCCCTCAGAGTAAAGTATTGTTAGTATCCCCCAGGGATATACAGGAACGTATAAGAAGACCTTAAAAATTTAAATTTTTTATACATTTTTATTTATTATATTATTTTTTTAAAGCACCTCCAAAAATGATTAAACAGTAATCTAAAATTGACTGAACCAAAAGACAATTTTTCAATTATGGGTGTTTACCTAACCCCCCGCGTCACACGCCTTTGCGGCGGCTTGCGGGGCATCATGTAGATGTAGATAGACATATAAATGAGAAATGTGGTATTTTATCGATGGAAATAAAATTTTTATAAGGCATTTCTAAATATTTTCTTTAAATTAAAATGTGTTCATATCAACTTAATTATTTTCTCCAATAAAGTAGGCCAAAATAATAATAATAGGCCAAATCTAACAACAAAGCCAATTGTTCATTCAAATCCAAAACCAATTGCCCAATCCAATAACTCACCCAAATACTTAATAACATGCACCCGCTATGTTAATGGACATTTGCATGGATTGCGTGGACAACTTGAATATATGCCATAACACATGCATTTAGAGTTTTCACTCATCAAAAGGGAATTTCATTCAAATCATTTTCGTAAAAAATTTAAATCGTGTTGCGTGTTACGATGAGTTTGAATAAATATAGTCCCCTGTCCGAATAAACATAGTCTAGGTAAAAGCAGTCATATTTCCATTGAAATTGTGGCTACACATGACATTGGCATAAACAAGAATTAAAAGATATCTATATCTGCATAATAAATCTACATCTACACAAGAAATAGATTCCTACGCTTAGCCTTAAAGAACGAACAAACTTATCAATTGATCTATACTATTCAGTTTATTTATTCTTACACACGGCTTTCGCATTGGCAAATAACTCTTGAAACAATCCAAAGTAAGTCCGCGTATCCCGGCGAGGATTAGTTCAACGAAAAAGACAGAAGGTGTGAGAGTATCTTACAGTCTTCAAAGATCATTGAGTAGTGCAGCGTGTCTTTCAAAATTGATGGCATTATGGACTACCCCCATGTTTCTCTAAAGCACCTTCTACTCCCTCTCCAATTATAAACCTAAATTGATCATTGCTGAAAAAATCAAAAAAATTCGGGATATGCCGTTACAGTAACTTTCAACGGAGTCCTCCACTAAATGTGCATTAACATTCAACATTTTCAGAGTGTAAAAACCAAGGCATATGATTTTTACATTCTGAAATTGTTGCATTGTATTACTGACAAGTTTTTCCATGCTGAGAAATTTTATGGAGCGATTTTTCTAGGACTTAGAAAAGTACAAAAAGAAAGGAAATTGCCTTTTCGTTAATATTTTTCGTCCGTCACTATTCTTAAACTTGCTTTCTGTGGCCTTTATAACAACAGCTTTCCTTAATGAGTGTGGAATATCATCTGAAGTGAAACGTAAATGACATAATATGTACGCACAAGCAGGAGGAATAAGGTGAAATATTTCTTTCAAGAATTTAGCTTTTGTGCCATTACATCGGCGTTAATTGCTCAGCCAAAAGAGTCTAACCAATTTAATGTTTTCCATAGACTTAAAGGTTAAAGTAACAGGGATCATATAATTAATTAAAAATGATTTTTCACTGGTAATAAGCTAACCTTATCAGTTTTTGTTGATTCTCCATCGAAGACACAGGCGAAAATAATTACATTATTGAGACAGAATGATTGAGTTACTAAAAATACTACTACTTAAGTCAATTCTATAGTTTCATGTCCTGTCCAGTGATTTCCGGAAGCTAATGCAATTGTTCTTTATCATTCCCGCAATATCCCCGGTATAATTAAATCTCAGTAACTATAGATGGATCGCTGACAATCGGTAGTTGCGATGTTATTGTTTACGCATAATAAGGACATGATTTAGTTCTTACATTCTTAAGAAATATTTTAGTATTGGTAAAGTAAAATGTCAAACTATTGTGTGATATTACACTCTAAAAATCGAATTGGAATCACCTTTTCAGTGTTTTCACATTTAATAAGAGACAAATGATATTCCACACTCTGTACCGCATCCACACAATGGAAGCTCCCCTTTCTCTTGTTTCCAAATGCCAAGATAATCGACTAATGAGCAATGATGATGGCCGACTCTCACTCGAGGCAGTAGTCGGAACAAAAGGGTATCCTATTGGAATACATGACTATCATTTTAAAAAGTATTCCTCAGAATAATATCAAATTTCGCAAATAATCCGATAATGTCTATGGTTCCACGAAGCTTTATCTTTACCAAGGCTTTTCTCTGAAGAGAAGCGTTTGGGAAAAATGCACTGGAATAAGATGTCACGCGGAGGAAATTGTTAATTTACTTAATTTAGACTTGACAGCGTCAACTCACTTAGAGGGAGTAACAAAGAAACCCGATCACCCGACGACAATAGTGGCCCGTGGGTAATGGGATCCCACCTCCCTCGCATTATCCCTCCTCCCGCAGCTAACTGACTTCCAAGGAGACACGTGCTTACAAGTTGACGTCAACTTGTTGCTTGAGGAGTAAAGAGAAAGCAAAGAATATCCGTCCAAGATGGTAGTTGCGAGGGGGCTTTTGACGAAATGGAGACGGGGCTCGGGTGTTTGCGCACGTGGGAGCATAATTTATTTAACCACTCGGAAAATGAGAGAGGGCGTTGTCGACGGAATGAGGCGAGGAAGAGAAGGTGCTCAGAAAAATGGAAACTTGAGTGCACTTTTCTCTCTTCATACTCAACGCTCCACTTGAAAATTTCAGTGTCAACTACATATATCTTCCAGAGATAGCTATGCTTCAGGTCACAAAGAGCGTCTAAAAAATAATAAAACGCGTTACACGAGTGAAATGACTGCATCTCTATGGGGTAAGCTTTTATTCACGTGCTCATTTCGAGAACATTAGATGAGCGTAAGGAATGAATTATCGAATGGATTAGTCCGAAGAGCAATGCACTTTCGAGTCATCCATGTGATCAGTTCGGTTCTTGGCATGCATTATGTTGTCCACACGAGATGTGCATTCATATTTCAATATTTACGGTGTACAATTAAATAAAGTCACATAGCGTTAAAAAAGGTAAGCAGATAAATTATTGCAGGGAATATTTCGGTTGATTTAAATTGAAAAAATGATTTAAATATGGAAAATAACAGAGATCATTCCTCGTGCACTATTAAATCATGGAATACCAAAGCGATTTCCTTTAACGCGTAGAATTATAGGAGAATTAAGTATACTATAAGACTTTCCAGTAGGCAATCAGTGTACCTAATCGCTACAGAAAGATAGTACTTGTGGAAGAATTCTGATTTGCATGGGTTCAAATTTGGATCATTTGGTGAAATACTCATTTACTTCCCTCACATAAACCATGGAGTGGTCAAAAACCGACTCACACACCTAAAGACTTTCTATTTTTCAGCAGAGGGACCTAATCATCACTTATATTAAAATACTAGTTCATGCAAATATTTAATGGGTAAATGGAAGGGTATATTTTCTGTTTTATTTCGTATAAGAGGATTCAAGTTTTTTCCTGAAAAATTAGATTGACCGAAAAGAAACAGCAGGTGTGTGTACAACAGTAACTTAAACGCTGACACATTCTGATGCCAATATTCATTTGTGAGAAATACGAGATTTCCACACCTGTGAATGCAACCACGAGACACTCAATGGACCTAGGAGAATGACGCTGGATTCACTTTAGACGAGGATCAATAGGGAAAATCTAGCATTCCTAACTCTTCATTACAATAATTATTAGGCCACACATTTTGAGTGCCTCTACACTCGTCAATGCAGCCATCGCTAATGGGAGAAGAACTGCAGGTAAACAAAAAGGTATCAGTATGACATCCATTCAGTGGAAACCTTTCGATGACTGAGAGAGGAAGCGCTTTCGATGGGGTGAAAATAAAATCCCTCTCGCTTGGTTGTGGGCTGCGTACGAAACATGGCGTGAGGGTGTGTGAAAGAGGGAAACAGAGAGAAAGGGGGAGAGGAGATCAGACAGGCCATTCCGAAAGTCTTGGGGAGCTGAAAGTGAGGGGTTGGGAAGAAGAAGAAATTCGTCGACGCAGGTGGTGATGGGGGGCAATGTTATTACGCGGGATTGTGGCGGCGAGATGGGGGATGATGCGAGCTGAGGAGGGAGGACGTCTGACCGGTTGGCTTTCGAAAGGCGAGGATGGGTAGGGGGCTCAGGGCTTTGGTGGGAGAGGGAGGGTTGAACTTGAGTGTGGAGGGGAGGATTGTGTACCCACCTACTCTTTCCTCCGGAATCCTTTTGTCACCGAGGTGCGGGTCGGACCCTAATGGAAGACTGCTTCCCACGGCAGTGGGCGAGCATCTCAGCACAGGGCGGCTGTACAAACTTGGCCAGAGACATGTCCCACTCTACTCCTACACCTTCTCTCTTTCCTCCATCTTCATGTCGGACCACAACGAGGGTGTTTAGGGGGGAGGGGAAGTGGCAAAATTGTGGGAGAAGAAGTGAGAAAAGGGAGGGGTGACGGCTGGGATACCGAGTCACTTTCCCCCTCCACCATCCGCCCGTTTTCTTGAAGGAGAGGGGAGGGAGGCGAAATGAGATCGACACTCCTTAGCCCGACCTCATATTTCATTCACCGAGGAGAGAGAGGAAAGACAGGTGACGGGAAACATTCCTCTGAAGAAATCCGAACCTGATATCCCTTCTCTCGAAATTTGCAGCGCGAACACGTGATGTCCGCGACCAGCTTTCTCCGGACATTAGGCTTCTATACCTTCCATCCTGATTCACGCACCAAGTACGGCCTGTTAGCAAGGAATTTTTGAAGGATTGGAACTTAACAGGACGTGAGAGTACTACTTTGATGTTAGAATAAAGTTTGAGTTATTTATGTCATAATATAATTTAGACGATTCTGTAAGCTACGTTACAAAATACCAATTCGTTTTGGATGGCTATTCTGACTGTAAAAATAAAAGTTCATGCACTGGGAACTATATAAATCCAGCTAAAAATATCCATGCAAATGCTGAACCTTCTCGTTTCCAATGAACGGGTGGCTATTCAATGACATAGGTCATTCCTTCGAGTATTTAGAATCGGAGATATTCTGAGATGATCCAATATTAACACTGAGGAATTACCAAGGGCTGTTGATATTGTTGCAAGGATAAAATTCCGTAAATTTTCATGAAAATTATAAAATTATTTAATTTAAAGCCCTCACTTCTTAAAGAAAATTATAGCACCACAACATTGATTGGCACGTTGCAAGGTAAAAGTTGGTGTTCACAAATAAGATGCATCCATATCTAACTTCATAATACCCCGCAAACCATCACAAGGACGTGTGGCATGGGGTGGTAGGTCACCAGCCATTCTACATATAATCCCTCTACTTCCTCATGCACCTGACACCCCGCGACCCCGTGGAAAGGGGACGATCGAACGCCAATCATGCAACATGCGAGTATTACATGATTAGCAGCTATCCCAACGATGTATTATTTACAATTAGTTCCTGGCTGGATTTAAGTTTAATTATTCATGATGTCTGTTGATTCTTCATTACTTCTGTAGTGCATGCAAATCTGTTTTTGGTCTCTTGTTTTCTGCTTAACTCAACAATGGAAAGTTTATTTATTCTCTAATATCAATCAATTTTCTTCTTTCAAATAACAATGTCTCTGCACACAAATACTAGCCACTGAAACGTACGCCAAATTCAGAACGTTCTCGCAAAAGTTTATCATTTCCAGATATTGCAATTATCCTTTAACTGTGCTTTTCCCTTGTCAGATAATACCCGATATGAGATTCCAATCCGCCATTTAAAGATCAGTCGATAACTGTAGTACCCAATGAATACAATAGGATGATTGAATTTGATTCCACTTACAGTATTTTTCACAGCAATATTTATGTGAAATTGTATAATTTAGCCTTGTTACGAATGCATTCCATGGATTTTCTGAATAGCCATTCCTAAATTTTATTATCAGACTCATGCACTGAAACTGTGATCAGCACATTTCATTCTACACAATGCATTTACTTTGTTGCAAGCAATTTTTCTATCGATATCGCACAATCTATCATTCGCAAACCAGAATTTGAACTAAAAACTGAATGACTGAATACCGCTTAGACAATCCAGTTACTGCTTATCCTCCACTCAACGCTTCTATTTATCTGGATAGACTTCATTCGCTACAATTTTGATATGTTATCGGGAGAAATAAATGAAACGGATCGTACCTCACTCCTCTCTATCTTGATATTCCTACTCCTTAATTATCTGCAAACCCCAAACCGACCCCCCGTTACTCCACGCATATCGTCATATACGTATTCCAGCGTTTCCTTAGATACCCTGCACCTGGTCTCGTAGCAATCGACATCCCCTCCATCCTCGATCAATTGGACTCTTCATTTCTCTTGATTAAATTAAGGCCTTATTCTATCTGTGCGCATCTGCAGTCCTGCGTCTCAATTGGAGTGTTCGTATCTAGGCAAAGAGCTCTTCATAATAGAGCAATAAAGAAAATGATGGCCCACGCAATAAATGTATCAACGAAATGGTCGACAAACTCCCGACAAGCGTGATTACTTCAGGGGTACCGGCAGATCGTCGCCGAAATGCGAAGGGAACGAGCGCTCACATTGGCCCTAACAATGGACCCCGACGGACACGCCTCCTGAATGAAAGAAAAGAGTCGGGTGACAGTATTTTTTGAAAGTGATATTCTCCAAATCCTGTCACAATCAACAATGCACAGAAACCCAAATTGCCATTTAAAAAAACTATACGCCGACATATTTCCAGAAACATTTTTGAATAGACTGTGAATCGAACTCCTAAAGGAAATGACGACTGATCTACTGATATTTTTTGCCCTGAGGTAATTATATAGTCACATCAAGTTATTGTCATAGAGTAGAATTACACTTACAATATACGAAAGAAAACCCGCGTTAATTGAATATTCATTTTAGTCATTACACTCTCATCAGTATGCCATTATTCCGCATTTTATTTCATTTTCTTTCCTGTACTGTTTACAATTTACATCTACATAATACCCCCCCAAGCCGCAGCAATGGCGTGTGGCGGTGGGTGTTAGTTCACCACCCGTATGAAATAAATGCAGCAAGAACGGAACGGAAAGGGAGGTCTCAGGGGCATGACGGAATGAGTGATAATATTGTTATAGGATCTAGAATTTATCTCAAATGAATCCGTTCCGTATCTAAACCTTAATTTAATTTCATAGGTCTGTTAAGTTAATGGCCACGCTTAAGCATTAGTCGCTCTTCACCTCGGCATAACAGTGCCTTGCAGTGCGATGCCCCGTCTAGTCACTGTGACGGCTTGGGGGAGACGGTCATTCGGTGCGCGACGGGGTGATAATGGAGCTCTTGGAATATTGCATTCCGCCGCCCTCCACGCTCACTCATTCTGTCATGGAGTGCCCTTCGTTAGACTTCCCTTTCCGTTCCGTCCTTGCTGCATTTCTTTCAAATTCCCCATTAATATCGTCATATGTCAAGATGTACTGCATAATCACGCGCTTTATCGTTGCAGTAAACTCATACGAGCTTCCTTTTAAAGTATTTCCATTTTCAAGTCCATCAAGAAACTTTATGGAACCATCTTTTTTTTAATTTTCTCTCAATGGCTTAACTCGTCCCGACACAGAAATGCTTTCTCGCCCATTCATCCCGCCGTCACGTTATGAACTCACGTTTTTTTCCTTACACAGTCTCGATAACATCGCTGTATTAATGACTTTTTCCGTGACAGATATTCAATTTTTTTACTCGAATTATTTTACAGTTTTTATTTATTCGAATTATAGGGTTAGTTTTTCGCCAACAATGAGAGATCGATCGCGAGATAGTGTCCGAATCACAATCACAAGGCCCGCAGTGTTGATAGCGCGCTCAACATCATCCTTTGTGTTCCAATAATAATTTTGATTCTGTCCCAAGTATTTTTTCCGCAAGCTTTGTCACTAAGCATGATCGCTGAGGCGGTAGATCGAAAGAACAGATAAGGGAAATGGATGAGGACGGGGAGAGGTGAGCAGAATCCTGGAAGTATAGGAGAAACGAAATCGGCGGCACATCCGGAATCAAAATTGTTATATTATTATCCTTTACCATCCTTTTATGGGAATGAGCAATGCTATCACGATAGCCAATTTTACATCTTTCACTTTACATCGTTGTAAAACATTCCTGTTTTAAGGGCAATATAATTCTCCGAGTAGTGTTGAATCTTATGAAATTATTGAGATTTCTGGGAAGCAAACAGACACGCAGGTAACGATACTGCCCCCAACCCTGGTACAGGTGTGTGGCTGTCATACACCGTTGGCCTGAGTATTAGGTGAACTCCAACCTCACGTATCAAACCAAACTCCGCGTTGATTACTGTGTTTGGTTTTAAATGAAATCAGAATTTGCATTTCAGAGATCTTTTCCGACGAATCCCAAAAGATATGTTTTAATTCTCATGGTATTTCTAATACTATTATGCTGTGAACTAATGGAAATCTCTAAACACAAATACATAAAAAGTGTAACTTTAATTTCTGGCGATTCCATAATAATTTCATTTAAATTTACGGTTTTGAGTCGCGCCCACTTTAATGAACAGTTTCTAGTGCCTAAGGTCTGCTCTATAAGTCTTTGCGTAGTTCCTCTGCTTGATGTCGTTGTGATGTCTGCTGTTGAAAGAAGCGTGAGAATGACCCCCGCATGTCTTTAAGGGCGTCTTGTGAAAGATATAGTTTCATAAGTTTCCAACGGATACGTCAAGAGAGTTTCGAGGTTTTACGGTTGAGGTTTTATGATCTTATCTCTTCACAAAAGAAGAAACACGAATCTCTGCGTCCTTGGATACAGTGATATGGGCGTTTACGTTGAACTGATATTGCAAATGAAAAAGATACTCCATTTTGGCTAAAAGATGCATTATTTTATTTTTATGATTATTCAGAATTTAATGGCGATTTATTTTTGACAAAAACTAAAGGTTTTCTCCCAAATATGAATAGTATTTAAATAATAAAGCAGTGATCAGATACCCAACCAAACTAAAACCAAAATGCTAGACCTTCTTGCGTTATCATGAAGTTGTACGTTGAAGCATACTATATAGCACCGTTTGATGTTTCCTCGAGTAAGTATCTAAAGTTATCCCGTACTGAATATTTTTAAATAATTGAGCAAAACAGCAAAAGTCCGGAGTTTTTATGCTTTCTTTCAAGGAGAAGTTTTAAAAAGTTTCAAAACCATAATAAAAGTGTGTCACTAAAAAATCAACGCCCCACAAAGGATATAATCGTGTTTGCAAAAAACATTAAATAAAGCGAAAAAATGTGAAAGTGGTTTGAAAAGTTAAAAATGGAAAGAAAAAATGCGAGAGGGCCTAAAATAGTAAGGAAAATAATTGGGCCAGTAGGTTAAAGTGAAGTAATTGTTCCTTCTGCCAGAAGTTGAAAATAGTTAGAGATCGTGCATTGAGTTATAACAGGGAAAGGGTAAGAAAAGTACTTAAGAGAAGAAAGGGTAGATAACAAATGGTATGCTGTAATTAAAACTCCGCTGCATATTTCTAAGCTGCTTCTGTAGAATGTGTCAGGAGAAATACTTTGCACATAGTCCCGTAACGCCTTAAATGACCTACATGTAAATTATCCTTAAGTAGCTGCACAATGCTCATAAGGATAAGGTGGGTCATGGCTGTTCTTCCTGTTTCAATAAACCGTCATTCTCCAACCTTGAATAATGGCAGAGGCTCTAAACTGCTAAAGCAGGCAAAATGGTCTCGTGAATGTGTTCTTTAAATTTACAACCTCTCTTCTCCTCACAAATTTGCGGAGTCTCTTCAGATCCTAACTTTAATCGCAAATTTCGAGAGTTTATTGCAGGGTATTAACTGTGTTCATGACTCACATACGATGACTTTTTGTCAAATCTAGAAAATAAGTGTCCATCGGCACATCCAAAATACATACCAATATATTAAATACTGTTTACATATCGCAATTCCTACAAATTGTTTCAAATATCTCTTCAAATTTCTGTTTCCCAACAACACTAAAGATCTTGGGAAATACTTAAAATATATCTCATATTTTTTATGCACATACTACTAGGATAAGTTACAGAAACTATTTAATTATGATGAATTTACCATTTGAGGTCACCATTGTTAGTCCGTCCTATGGAGTGAGAAAATAATATAGACATGATAAATTTGTGGGATACCATAATTCATTTTCTTAATTACTCATTATTGTGGCCGTTATATTTTTCACATTTCATTATATTTATTTCCGTGTAATTAAAACTCTCTAAGTAGGTTCTCTCTAATTAATACTACATAGGACAAATTATTCCTTCTAGTCTCGTCACAATAAATGCACCAAGCTTTGTGTGACAGTCTAATGTTTGACTCAGGGAAATAAATAAATAACATTATTTAATTCCAATATAACTCAAGGAAAATAATAACGACTTTCAATGAATTTCATTCAAACTTGATTCATTCGATGAATATCTTAAGAGAAAAAAGTATGGGACGCGACTTAAAAATATAGTATGTATTTTAAACAGAACACTACGCGTTCGCACAAGTCGTGAGAATGGTCTGTTTTCAGGAAGGGTATTTTGAATGGGCACTACACCCGTCGCCGTTTTTCTTCAAGAACATTGCATTATGAGGACCGACACCCAGTCAAAACACTGAAATCCTGAATGAAAATCATCGATAAATCCAGAAGAGGAACAGTTTCATCCCCAGATTCGAGAAGTGCTTCCGCCTGGTTCATTCTCATGCATCATCTCATGAATGCTCTCTAAGGCCAGGAGGGAACAGAGTCGTGAAAACGAAACACCTTTTTTGTAACGCTGCAGAGCCTTTTCCTCCGCACTCCTAAATAGGTAGGTAGGTACCTTTAAAACTCGTGTTTAGGCCTCGGATCGCTCTCATTTCTCCTCTCTCCACCCCGACCGTATTGAGGGACCCACTTGCAACCGAGAGGCTAGGGGAAGTCTCAAGGGAAGTCCTTAGGAGGAGGGAGGGCGGAGACGAAAGTGGGAGTTAGTGGGAGGAAAGAAGGGGGAGGGGTAGGAGTGCTCTGCAGGCATGCGAGTGAGGAAGGGGGCGGGAGACGGGAGGGAGGGAACTGGAGAGGGAAGGAAAAGAGAGAGAACCGAGTCGTTTCGTAGGCCAGGAAATAGCAATGGGGAGGGAGGGTGGGAGCGTGTGAAAGTAGGGTGTCTGGAAAAGTAATCTAAAAGGGGCGAAAATAAAAGAAGGTGGAGAGGGGGCGAGGGACTACGACCGGGGAGGGAAAGGAAAAAACGAAGGGGCTGATACCATTAAAAGGGCCGGCGGAGGGAGAGATTGCGGCGGGGGAGGATACATTTACCGTAGGCGAGCGCGGGGATGGGAGGGCGGGGCGAATGCGGCCGAGGGACGGCGGGAAAGGCGGTTAGACGGGCCAGCGAAGAGGGGCCCCTGATTCGCGCGAACGCGAGGCCATCTGCTCTCCAAATTCCTCATTAAAGCCATCTTTACGGCCACCAAGTCATGTCTCGGGCTGACTTGGATCGAAACGACCTTCATGTCACTATTCAAGTAATTTCGTCGCACCCGGCGCTTCGTCACAGCAAAACATTTGGCAAATCCGGGGAATATTTTCGTTGCAGTGAGCGCATCACGGTCTCACTCGTGCTCCCTTCGAGCAGAAGCAGTAAGAAGACCACAGTCTGGGTATTCAATGTAGGTGTCAAGTTGTGATTTTATTATGCATTCACAATGGTCAAAAATTATGCAGTCTAATATGTCAGAAGCTTATGTGGACTGAAATTACTGTATCAGCATATGATTGGCACATTTTTCAATGAAAATGTATTTCAAAATTAAAATGCAGTAAATTTCCTGATATTAGAAAACATGAGCGAAAATATGGTATTTTAAATAAATAAAAAATAAGGTTTTTAATTTTTTTCAAGTCAATAACATTTATTCGAAGAAGAGTAATAGCAAACAATCTTTCTTTGCTTGATCTTCCAAAACTTCCAAAGCATAAGGTTCCAGTTTCCTAAAAACAATAAATACTTGGTGAATTATGGTGATAGTTTTAATATGTCATAAGGAAAGTAGCTTGCCGTTTGAAATTAAACATCTTTTTTACCGATAATAGAGATTGAATTCCCTTAACCACCGTAACAAACTGTCGAGATAAAACGGCTATGGCAATTCAAGACATAGTAATTTGTTCCTACACATAAGGTGGAATCTTAGTGAGATACATGTATAACGACTAAAGGCGAAAGAAAGCAGGCAATTTTATCAATCGACAAAATACGATATTGATAAAAAGCTAAACCTATGAGGGTATTTCTAAAATTGTTAATCTTCTGCTTTAAAATTTCATCTATGAAAATATAAAGTTTTTTCTTTCTATATGGATGAGATAAATTAAAAACAACCTGAAATTTTGTGATAGATCCCTTATAATTACGCTTGTAATATAAACTTGAGCATATAACTTAGACAATGAAAGTTCCCATAGTTTTTTGATGTGGAAATACTTTCAAAGAACGAATATTATGAGTTTACATTCTAAGCTTTGTTCCCAAGTAAACCTAACGGTATCATTGCTCAGGGGTAAAAAAGATTCTCTTCATCGATTTGTGAAAGAAACATAACGGGCAAAAAAAATGAATTCCTTTGGTTTTCTTTTTTTCCAAAGGGTATAAAATTCCTCAAAAGGTTATTTGGTTTTCTAACATCATTTCTAGCATTTGTAATTACCTTTGTCAATATGTAATTATTTTGTATGTGCATTAATTTTCCCTTTGATACTTTTTATTCCCCAACCGCACCAAACGTCACCAGTTAGAATCAGTCTCGTGTTTGGATGCTGCGCAATTTCTGGATCAGAGGTCGCCAATCATTCGGAGCTCACGAAAAACTAAAACCCGAAAATTGGAATACCGTTGGCAAATCAAATGATTTTGGGATTAAAATGAAGAAATTATGCTGTGATGAACCAGTAATAGCTCTAAGTTCCGTTTAAATATCATAAAATAGTAATTACACGAACTCGAATAAAGTAAATCCATTGAACCCTGAGTAATCATGGAGATGTTATTAGTGTGACATTTTTGCTTCTGCTATTAATTTTCTCTACAAACTACCAAAATTTTCTCGCGGACTACCTTCGGACGATAGCTACCACGGCTTATTTGATGCATTATAGCATTTAACATCTGAGAATAAACTTTAGGTTCCAGGAGTGGAACAACTGTGCAACTTCGAGCAAGTCCTGGTTTTGAAAAATTATGCAATGGTGTTTAAAAATCACGGAATGTTCCTCGACAAATTGTATGCCCTCTATCACAGTGCGAGTTTAGAAACGAAAGAATTTTTACCCTCCGGAAACCACACTCATCTCTACCCCTCTCCCCTTTGCCCCTTCATTTCCTTAAAAATTACCCTCCCACGAGAGGACGTTCTTGGGAACTCTTCCGCTATTCCCAAATGCATTCTTCGGAAGCGTATTTTCAGCCCTCCTCCCTCCCCTCTCCTCCCCTTATAATGCCCACAATTTCTTCCTCCGCCTCCCCCCCCTGGTATCACGCGGATGTCGCACCCCCCTCGACTCTCCCTACCTCAACACCCAACACCCCCCACCACTCCAGCCTCACCCTCTCCACCCACACCGCACCTCCACCCCCTTCATTTTTCTCATCTGCCGTAATGCGACTGTAATAGGGGAGCGAGTAACAGGGGAAGTTTGTCAGTTCGGAGCCAGGGTACAGTTTCAAGGGTGGGTATCGGTGATCGAGCCGCTGATTAAGCAGCTAATTAAGTTGTCGCGGGGAAATTGGGGGGACGAGGAGGCAGAGAGGGCGGCGAGGGGAGAAAATGAGTGGAGATGGCGATGGTAGAAAGGGAAATTGAGGAAGAGTGGGGATGAAGAAGGGTGGAGAGATTGAAAAGCAGGCGAAAAGGAGGTGGGGAGGTGGAGTACCCAGCTTCATCTCATTCAACAGTGTAAATGTTGTTACGCTTCACCGTCAGCGGGGAAGCCGGGCACAGCTCGCGGTTGGCTATCCCGCGGTTACGGTTGACCTCAGTATGTTTTCATCCTTAGTAAAACCAGAGTAAAGTCGTGGTATAGGATTACGGTGGCGATCATGCATCAAATGAGATACATCCCAGATTACGAAGGACTGATATCATATATTAGGGCTATTCTATGCATAGTCTCGAGTGTACGAGTTTCGTAGAGGATATATCAAGGGATGGGAAACGCATAAGCAGTGATAATCGCAACTTTTCGGATATTCGAAGGTCTATGGTTCGAGTTCCGGCAACGGAACTTATTTTCTGTACGAAAATATGAAAAATAATAATTTGTAAGTGTACTGTTCCGTTGTGAATGGTGTGAAGGAAGGGAAGTTTAGGAGAGAATAACGGTGAATGGGAAGAAGGGGGCGGGCTAGAGTGAAGTGTATTGGAGCGAGATTTAATTTGAGTACGTGAGAGGGGTAATTAACAAATACAGGATTACACCAATGTTTGGGGAATCGGAGGCAATGCTTTTAAATGAAAATTACAGTTTACTGGCGGATTAAATGACTTTAATAACCAAATTAAAAATAATTATCTATTTTTTAGCTGTTTACTCGACGAACCGGGAGGTAGGACGTGGTGGATAGAAACAGAAAAACAATTATTGAATGAACGTTTGCGGGTGACGATATGTTTTGTGACCGGAAACTGCGAGGAAGATGCGTGATCGTGAAATGAAAGGAGGATAGACGTTTCACCTACGTAAAACGAGGAGTGATGGTTACACTGCAGTAGCAACACGACGTTTTTTGAAATGCAATTGAATCGTCATATTGTAAGTGTGCTGGGGTGTGTGTTGGGTGTGTCTGGTAGTTAGGGAGAGAGATCAAAGGAGAAGACATGTTTTGCAAAGTAGCCGAGGGCAGGGCTAAGAATCTCAACCTTTGGTGGACGGGGTTGTGTGTAGAGGGCGGTGACGACTGCTGTGAAGATTGGCGGGTAACCTGTAGGAGATAGTGGGACATTTAGAAACATGGTTTGAGGAGAGGAGGCTGTCCTGAAGGTTGGAAAAAGCCCTTCCAGTATTTTGGCCAACTTACGCATTCCGGAAAAGGAGATAGTACAGAGTTTTAAGGGCGTATTAGTGCTGGAATTGTGGCGCAGCGAGTTAGAGGAAGAGGTAATGCGTCGTTAAACAAGGGAAGGTGAATAACCACCTTTCAGAAGGGTGACTTTGAAGTTATTTAAAGGACGGTCGAGTGGTGGGTGATTGTTGTAAATGCGATGGGCACGGAACGCGAGTGAATAAGAGATGGCTTTTTTAGTGTATTCAGGGTGGTAGCTATTGAAATAGAGATACTGCTTGTGGTTTTCGGGGTTGGTGTGACCAGAGGTGAGGATCTAGCTGTTTGAAACGCAGACCTTGGTATCTAAGAAGTTATATTGACGCCGAAGTTTAAGTAGATAAATGAGATAGTTGAAGTGGAATTGAGTTGCGAAATGAATATGGAGAGAGAATTGGGGAGGAGGATCCTGGTAAGAAATATGTCGTCAGTACACCAAATCTAAAAAATAGTTTCAGAGCCTGTCAGAAAAGGAACTTTTCCTTCAGAAGTACCGCAAACAAGTTTGCGTAAGAAGGATTTATTCTCAATAAAATATATTTTTAATGGTAATTTATTATTTTTATAGGTTTTAATGCTTGTTTTAAAGAAGCAATCAACGCTCATGATGGTATCATACTCAAATTTAAAAGAAATTATATGGAAAATGTTGAGCGAGGAAGAGCAGCTCCATGAGCAAATCCGTAGGGCATTGGACATTATTCACTGAGAAAAACTGTTAATACTGATCAAGGCGACTCCCTCTGGAAATCCATATATTGGGAGTGAATGGAATTTTTTTCTCCAGGGCTGTACCCCTAGATTCAAGTGAATTCACTCCAGAGTTATGCGATGTTATTTCCATCTCGCCCTCCGATCTTTCATTCTATTTTGACCGTCTGCTCGAAGAACGGAAATCATGAGTAATTGTGATTTCAGTGATGTTACGGATACTGAGCGGCCGTGGAGTGGCATAAACTGTTATGAATGGTAGGATGTTATTGAAGAGAGATAAAAGAAGGAAAAATTAGGCAATTTTAGGCACGGAAGCAATGGAAGTAGAGAGTACGTAGGCTTAAAATCATACTTACTTTATGGTGATCTAGAGTGCTATTTACGGTATTTAGTAACGTGTTAAGCTTGGCTTATAATTTTAATGGTTGTATCAATAGGTTATTTATTATACCAGCAGGCTACTTACTATCGATTTTGCTGACGTCCTTAAAGCAAAGCTAGAAAATTATGAATGTCTCAAGTAATCAATTCAATTTAAAATTACGTCTTATCTATTGCATGTATGGTATGCACTTACACATTTATTAGTCCTAATAATAGATCATTGACTAAGAAAAATGAGGATTAATAGATTTTTAGACGATTTCTCAACATTAAAACTCTGCATGAAATGGGATATTTTAGCCGTCTTCAGGAATACGAGATTCCGAAAGTCTCACTATTGCGGCTTCATAATTCAGCGTCACGGGACATTTCCCATAGAATAAGCTCTGCAAAGTAATACCCTTTGTATTACATAAACTTTAAGAGAAACTCTCTTGAAATTTCGTAGCGTAAAAAGGCAAGTCCGTTTGATAGAGGAACTTAGGTATAAAACGTGATCTTGTGTTTTGGGAATTATCAACTGTAGGGTTACAGAGAAAAAAAACAATGAATACAAAGGCCAGTACCGTCAAAATTTCTTTCAGTTATTCCAATAATATTTCCTTACTAATTGAAGCATCAGTGAATAGTTGAAGAATTTATAATATGATGAATACGGAAGCCAAAATATGGCAAGCAATTGCTAAACTTTTGGAACCGATTTCGCCCTAAGTTCTGAAAGTATCTGTCTCTCCCCTATCAGCCCAATTATGAACCCGAAATTTGAATTAGATGTTCTTTTTTCTCATTCCTGGTTGCTGTAATCTGTTCCATCAGCTTTCAGGCGAATCCGACAGAGGAATCGATTTGGAAAAGGACACGTTAGTTATAGGGATTAAATCCCTTAAAATCAATTCTACCTAATCCCCATTACAAATCTTTCCCATTAAAGACGAGAACAACGCGATGATTAGTCCTAGCATCTCCCATCGGCATAAAACTTTTTACCATCGATGGAAAAGATTCTAGAATAATTCCAATGAGCTGACCACCCTCAGATGCCCTCGGAAAACCTCAATGTCTTGGGAGCGAGCGTGACCGCTTGACATTCATCACCAAAATTGTAATATCAAAGACTGAATGACGAAACATGACTTCTCTTCAAAAGGTGGAAACAAAGGAATAGTTATTAAATAGTATGTATCAAAACTGTATTATATGTATTTAGTACTTCA
Source organism: Hetaerina titia (assembly GCA_037158775.1). NCBI lineage: Eukaryota > Metazoa > Arthropoda > Insecta > Odonata > Calopterygidae > Hetaerina > Hetaerina titia. The sequence continues at coordinate 124,589,314 of CM073769.1, forward strand.
ATTTATTTTGCATTTCAATAACTTAATCCGATATGAGCAGCATCTTGCACAACATGAGGATTAATGCAGAATGTTGGATTTTTCTCTGATGCAGGATTTAGAACCGTCAGTAGCAAAGTATGGGTAATTTAGGATGTGCATTTCAAATCGGTCCCGAGCTGGTAATTGGCGTACTTCTGCTAATTTGCGTCGGGTGCGCACGGTATGCGCGATGGATTAAAATAAGCGACCCCCTGGAAAGATCGTTATTGTTTGTGACCTAGTCGGATCGTCTGAAATTATGAAGACCTTGCATTTATAAATTAGAAGTGGCTCTTCGTGTAGTTCTCTCTAATTTTCGAAGAGTTCTTGTGCTCTAAATGATGGCCGCGCTCGACGAAAACACATCAGCCGCCCTCATTTTGGACACAATTTTGAAATCACTTTCAAAAGAGACCCTCACGTCTAATTCTGTTCCATTGGTGGAATGGGGAGAGGAAATCAGTTTAAATGATGGAAAACTACTCAATGGCCGTGAGGCAAAGGAGGGGGATGAAGCCATCAGGACATATGGGCAGCACCTGGCATGGAGGTTTTAATCCCTTCAAATGACGTCGGTCTATCAAAAATGAGCAAACATTAGTCTGAAAAAAATCTCAAGGCCCTGAAGAGGAATGTTTAAATATTTTTTTAAAAGGGCCCAAACTTGTCTTTCGATTAAATTGGGCGGAAGAAAAAGTTTTGAAAATGGTAGCATTAGGAGAAAGGTGGGCGTGCTAAGGCCCTATCTCCGTCCCATGGCAAAAACGTATCTCATTAAAAAAATAGACCTCACTCCATGGCCCTTCATTCCTCAAACCCCCGCCCCCTCCTCATCCACGCCAATTCCCCTTGCCCCCCCCCTGCTCAACCCTAGAGGCGGACAGATGCAAGGAGGTCCGATTTGAATCACCATGAGGGACAGGGAATTTTTAAAGCAGAGATATCTGAAGATGGTCCGATGGACGGACAGGCGGATATGAAAATGTGGCCGCTCCTTTATCTCTTCTTTTTTTTCAAATTCGGCAGGGTGACCAAAATAAAACGCCCCAGGCAACATCGCTAATTGGTGGTATCGCATTGCCTCATGGATTTGCGGCCGAAATGAGGGGAGCGGAGGTAGACGTTGACGTTGATGTCGGGTTGAGGAGGGTTGGATGGGGTGAGACATGCGAGGGTTTTGGGTGGAGGTTGTGAAGGGGACGCGAGTGAATGAGAGAAGGAGAGCGTAGGGATATACGACCTGAAAAGCACTCGGGGGTGCTCGGGGAGGGGACGGTGACGGGTGGGAGAGGGGAAAGGGAGGGGTGGTGGCGTGATGGGAAAAGCAAAGAGAGGAGGGATATTAAAACAAACACGGGCACGCAGAATGTATTAATCGGATACAGATACGATACAAAATCAACGATGGCGTGTGCGCTAAAATATCGAGAGCGTTAACTAGTAATGGCAGTTGCCGCCGGCGCCAACCTCGGGAGTCTAAATGTAATGCACGAGCAAGCTTCAAACGCAGCATTTTCCTGTAAATATTTCTCCTTTATTTTCATCGCATTTTGCCAAGAAGTTACAGCCTTACATATTTTTTTACCCTGAGCCTTCTTTACTGAGACATTCACGGCATAAGATATTCCATTGAAGATTAATGTGGTCATGCCATTCATAGTTTTTAAAAAATATGCTGGTAACCTATTTTGTGACATTTTATATGCAGTAAGTTGGAAATCATCATCGACTTCATTTATTCATTCACATCTTTTTATTGGTAATCATACAATCTTTACAGTCCGAAACCCTTTATACAACGAAAAACATACACGTACTCTTTAGAAATACTTAGATTTTGACTAAAAACATTTACTCGATTCTGTGATACCTGTTCATTTTTATACGCACTTTTTAATTATTGAGGCTGAAAGTAAGCCGCCAAATAACCATACAGAAAATATGACTTTTTTAAATAATTTCTTTCCTATTACATGGACTAGATCCCTTGTTTTAGTAATCCTCTATTAAAATTATATACTTTCATCTTTCCTTTGTCTCTAAATTATACTCAATAGGAACAGGGATTAAAACATTAAACAGGGATACATTCGTCCTCCCTACACGTCAATGCTCTGGTTCAGAAGTTGTCAAAAGTGTAAAGTGAAGTCGGTGAAGAATAATATCCTCAGGAATAAAATTCGATTCGGGAGTCATACACAGAATTGAAATGAAAATATTTATTGAAATACGCATGCTCATACAGAATATTTGGGGCATTTTCATGAAATGTGAAGAATGAGTCAGCGGAAGGAGCTCTGGATGTCATGAAGCCAAACAGTTTGCGTAGCTCTTGAAGTCTTTAATCAACTCTCAGACAGAAATAGATAAAGGTAGACGATTGCAAATAACATTTATAGGAGTCAAAGTTTAAAAATGCGGGAATTCGTGTAATAATAATTAATGCGAAAATTTCTTCATGCCGAATGATCCGTGGTACTCCAAAGATTTCGCTGCATCTCGAAATGATTGGAAGTTTTGGTAGCCGCTCAGTAAACCTCAGTTGCAGTCTTTACTGAAAATGGTACGTTTAACATAGATAATGAAGATATTTTCAGAAAAACGTTATTCAAATCAAAAATGAAGGCCTTATACTTTTATAAGCTAATATTATATTTTCGGTTTCGTGAAGAAATGAGTAAACCTACCTTCTCATATTACATCCATGTGTGCACAAGCAGTCCCAATACTTTAGAAGCTTTCTTCGTTAAGGTAGAAATTTAATCTTGATTCAAATACGCTTGGCACTTGTATTTATTAGTTAAATTAATATGATATGTTGATTATTAGCTAACAAAGAGCCATACAATTAAGCAATTGGTTCTAATTATATAAGGGAGAAATTAGAGCTCTAGCTTCCGACAGTTATTAATTACATATAATTATGTAATTGATTGAAACAATTAACGAACATAATGGGCAAAAATAACCCTATATCTATTCTCACACTAAATTTTTGTAATACTCAGCTCGGTTTGAATGAATCATTGTCATAAATACGTGTAACTGTAAAGTTGTTGCGTTAATTATTATTTGGGTTGGGTGAAAATGGAGTGATATGAGTGATAGCAATTTTCACCCATGGTGAGGGGGAAGAGAAAATGCGGAGGGGGAGATTCAAAGGAGAGTGAGCGATAGTCTCATTGTTATTGTTTCAAGTTTTGCTGGTTATTGTTCAATAAATCCCAAATGATTGTCTTTCAAAATTTCTTTGTTTTCTCTTTGAAATGCAATAATGTGAATATATTGAACAATAACCAATGATATTCTCCCTCCCCATCCTTTACGCCCCTCGCTCAGCATATATTCTTCTCCTCCCTCTGGTTAACAATGCTGTAGTCCCACTCACTTCGTCTTCAACAACCCTTAAACGATGGACGCAAAAAATTTACGGTTGCACCTGATGATGTAAATGCTTTGGTGAAGCCGGGTTGTGAATTGAAAATATTCAGTGGAAATGGACACAGTGATATCTCTACCAATATTCATAATTCCCACCAAGTGAAAGCCAAGTCTGCTTTTCTCATAAAGGCAAATCATTTTGCGTTCTTCCCAAGTTATTAAGCCTTTCTTAGCAGCAGTAATTAAATTTTCATAGAACACCATCAATATGATTGTATTTTATGAATTATATTTAAGCATCATAACTAATATCGTTAATCAATAATAATATGATCATCACAAACTTTCAGAAGTGAAAATCAATTTTAAATTGACATCCCACACAACGTTAATGGAAACTATTTATTCAATCAACCCCAGAATATCCAATCAAGCCCAATCAACAAAAGCAAAATAAATCAACTATCGCATTTTGTTCTCTGTGGATTTAAATATTAATTTTTAATGGAGATGTAAACTGCCAAACCCGCCAGCTACTAAAATGAGAAAATGTCCTAAAAACACAATTGAACCTATTAAAAATGCTTTTCAACAATTGATGATTGTTCAAGATGTATTTATCAATAGACATTTCAACTTCTGCTCAATTTAAATTTCATAATACGAGGATCCGAAATATGCATACACATCTCCTAATAAATTACTTGCAGGAAACTTGCTAGTTAAGTGAGACAATTTTATCGCATACCAAAGACCGAGATCTAAAGGTCAAAAAAATAACCTTTAGGAATAGAGAAAATGGCGATTTAAATTAAATTTATATTCTTGACTGCTAAATATATATATGATGATACTCGATTTTTATCAAACGGATTAATAACCTCGTGCAGTTTCTAAATATTCAGGAAATCGCACGATTCATTTTTCACTTAGCAAGGTTAGAATAAAATAAATATATATGGAACATTTCAGTTCAAATAAATATGAGCTACTGCATTGTATGATTTCACATAATATCATAAAGTAAAATTTATTCTTGTGTCTCTGTTCCCTTAATTTTGAGCATTTTCACACCGTGGCAAAAGGGGGGTTTGAAATATTTTCCTTAGAATTTCTTTGTCCTTAATTTTTCTCCATTGAAACATTACCCTTCAAAACACTGCCACAGTTTAATTGATCCTCCTTAATCGTAGACTTTCATTACAATCCGAGATCACCAAAATTAAACGTAAAAAATTTGGGACCTGTTAATCGAAATACGTCAATTATATCGCAAGAAAGGTGGGGTCGGTCCTTCTCCATTCTAACCGGACACACTTCACGGGAATACGGCTCCAAATAGAGAAGGAGGACATGATTTTCGAATAGGGACCGGCGGCCCAACAAAACGCCGCAATTTATGGCCCAACCGGCCAATATACTGAGGGATTATGGATGGCGCCCGTGAAAGTGACGACTCATTTAACGCGCGCGGGATAAAGCGCCGAAGATTCGGAAAATATCGAGCGCCGGAGACGCAACGCGTAATTTGAGAGATGGAAAGGGTGAGAGTGGTCAGCGGCTGCAAAAATACGGTTTCCCGTTCCTCCGCTCCCTTCCCTTTCCCCCTCCTCTTGGAGAAGGTTGCACGGGTGAGCGAAGGGCGAATGCGCATGGAATGAAAGGGAAGTGGGGGAGGAAGGAAAAAGGGAGAGAGGGATGTTTGGATGATGGCAGATGGGGAGGAGGAGGGTAAGGTTTCGAGGATCGAGGGCAGGGTTGAGTTCCCCAAAGGTTCAGGGAGGGAGGAAAGAGGTAAGTGGATGGGGAAGGCGAGGAAACGGAGTTTTTTTGGGAAATTGGCCCTAGAAATTCAAATGTGGAAATGAGAGAGAGAGATTGGAAGGATGGTGAGGCAATTGAGGAAGCAATAAATCACGTCTTGAAGTCGCAAAAAAAATAAAATTCAATACCCAACGGAATCATTGCGCGAAGAAGCTTAACTGTCCGTCGGTATCATATAAGTATAAATTATTCTACAAATATTTGGTTGACTCGAAAAATCTCACGTTTAAAACGCAAAAAATGGTGTCTAGTTACAGTAGAGAGCCGTTTACACGCAGCAGTGTTTCCCACTCAAGTTTTACAGAATATTAATTATCTGCCTCAAACGGAACGCAATAACTAATAGTCGTATCAATTACAAAAGGAGCCACGTAATTTTCCGCAGAATTAAACCATTTGGAGTAACACGTACCACCGTGATATTCCATAGTCACCTTTGTCGTAATACCTTAGTACTTATTTTTGTGTGGAAAAGTACGTTGTTCCGTCAGATGTATACAACTTCCACGAAATGAAGCCGAAATCCATAAAATTAAATTTATCCTATAAATTAAGGTTTTCCGTTACCTATATCAGTAAAAGGAATCCTAATATTACGTGAACACTGAATTCTAATTAAGTGTAGTCTGTGACTAATTTATAGAAACAAATCGATACAAATAAAAATATTACTGCCACAGTCAGATTTTTGAAAAACGTGTTTATAAATCCATTTGAATGATTGCTAACCATTTGTAACTCTGCCTACTTCTAAATCCTGTAGCCTACGCATTCAGTTACTGTTCAGTCAAAATTAAAGCGAGCCTTCATCAACCATAGTCGTCACATTTTCATGAATACTTAAAACAAAAAAATAAGGGTTTCAGCTCGATTAACTTGCTCTCACTCTTACCACGGTTTGATTACAGTCGTTAATACCTCTCTCTTTCACGCCGTCTGGGACACGAGTGCTCTGTAATTGTTGTAATGGGGTTTCATTTCAATCGGCACTTTCCCCCGAGTGCGCGCATCGATGTGTGTGGACATGTTACTTCACGCGCTCTATTCTCAAATTCTTGCGCGGAGGACGACGGCAAATATGGAAATGTCCTCGGCAAACCGGACCCGCGGAATATACCCGTTCCGCGTCCTTCCCTTATAATGGGGCCCTTTTAATGTGTCTCCCTTTGTCATAACGTGAGATCGTTGAACGTGACGTGGCTGACATTCAAACCCAGGACCACAGCATGGGAGATGGTCGGAGACTAATGGAACAGGAGGAGGAGTTGGGCGGGAGGGAAGGAGGGGAGTGTTGGAGGCGTCGCGAGGAAAGGGATGGCCGCGGATGGGGTGGAGGAGGGCGAGCAGGGGACTGTAGGGGTTGAGGGGGCGGTTGGGCGCCATGGAAGAAGAATTGATTGAAGAGAGGAGCTCCTGCGGCGAGTGTCAAACAGTGCTGCGCCAAACATCATTCGTTGCGGTTCAACTTTTAGTCCCCGCCTTCCCCGTCCAACGATATCTTCATTATAGCCTTCACGACACCAAACGTTAATTACTCATTATACTGCTGAGACAGATTTCACAGTCGTTACCGGGAGACGAGGAGAAAATCAATTAGGGAATCGTTAAAAAAAAGGAAGGAACACAAGCGAAAGAGTTGTAAAATAGCTTGCTTGCGCCTCGGAAGCCTTCGCTCCGTGGGATTAAATCAAATTAAAGCAGAGCTCCTAACGTGAACGGCTCAGCACCCACAATAACTGCGCCTAGGCTCGCGTATCCACTGCCTCGTTTCTCATACCCTCAGCGAATCTCATCTCAAACGCGAAGTCTGTTTTTCGCACCCGAATCGCGATGAAAGCCCAACCTGTCCACCGACGCGCTTTGCATTGGCTTCGGAGCACGCCATTAAACTTCTAGCTGAAGCCGTGAACCCAGATGCCAGGGGAAGAATTTTATTTATTTTTTCATCCTCCCTCCAATATCTCCACAAGCATTGGAGGGATTTGTGGTACGTTGGCGTGAGGGGAGAGGCATACGGGTCACCCACTGGGGGAGGGGGTTGGCGAGGGACGAGGCGAGCGTTGCGGAAGGCCCATTCGCTGCGGGCCGAAATAACAAAAATGAAGAGTTGTCTCTTCCATCGGAGAACGCTCACTGGTGGCAGGTGAAACTTCTCGGAATTTTGGAGAAGAGATTGCTAATTTCCGGTTCACTCAAGTGAAATCCAATCATGGCCGTGTTTTTCACGCACCATGTTTCACGTTCTTATTCAGGTGTTTGAAGAGGTCGGTCCCAAGCCCATAGCTACTAAATAGGGGTACACGAACAATCCGTTCTTCTCTCTATCTTCCAAAGAGCGATTTTTCGCACCTAGAAATAAATCTTGTTTTTTTTTACGTTCTAGGAAACTGGGATTTGCTTGTCCCTTGTGTACCCACACTTAATACTAAAAATTTGCACAATACTTGACTCAAGGAAATTAATGTATAGAAGTTAAACTCTCGCCAGAGATAATGATCTATTTCGCCGTTTACTTATTGAAATGGCGTACTTTTAAAATACTCAGAAATATTGTGCAATTTTCCATTATTTTAGCATGTTTAATGAAATTAAAATAAATAGGAGTAGGACCACAACAACTACACCGCTGGTAGGTTTTTTAGAACCACGCAGCAAAGAAGCGCTAAGGGATTTGCCATAAAATATGAAGATTGATTTTACTTCTTAGTTATTTTGCTAATCTTATGCAATTTTCTAGTAGAGCTTTAACTTATAATTTGAAGTGTTTGACACCGTAATTATACTCTAGATGTAAATACTTCAATTCTTTTCATAGTTACATGCTGTTATTTTATAATATTTAACAGTATCTTGATATTGCTTTGATGCAGCTCTCTGCTTACTTGTCCAAACCGAAAGCTTAACGGAATCGCCTCACTTATGTCTTCTTTTCTCTTCTCCTATATTATTTCTCCAATCTAATCTACCCTATCCGTAACCTTCACCTGCCCTTCTGCAACTACTTTTAGGTGGCTGTATCAAAATTTGAGCGATGAGACTATACATTCTTATTTTTGCATTGTTCGTGAACTATTTTCCAGACATGATAGATAAGCTTTCATTGTGACACAATTAAGTTTTCATTGTGAAAATATTGTCTGGCGAACTAACACCCCCCGCCACACGCCTTTGGCGTGGATTGCGGGGTGTTGTGCAGATGTAACTGTATATATTCATGGCTCTGTTGGAGATACAGTTAGCTGATTATAATTATGGGATATTTGAAAATTTTTCATCTACAACTACATAACGCCCCGCAAACAGACACAGGGGCAAATGGCGTGGTTTAGAGTTATTCTAACAATTCTAAGGTGTGTATATGGTTGCGTAGATTTTCGCGGCGGTGGCTTGAAGAATTCTGCATGTCCGGGTTTTCACCGCGTTGTTGTTTGAAGCCGACAACAGTTTCGCCGAAGTTTCATTAAATTTTTCATTTCATTTCCTTAAAAAGCACGACGTGGTGACAAGGTTCAACTGCACCAAGAAAATAGCGGACGCGCTCCCCGGACCGAAGGACAAAATCTCGAAAGACCTATACGAAGGGGTATATCAAGTACCGTGTTCATGTGGGAAAGCCTACATCGGGGAAACATGCCGAGCTATGAAAGTTAGGATGAAAGAATACCTCCGGGCAACTACGAACAAACAGTTTCACCTCTCGGCCATCTCCGAGCATAAATGGAGTGAACCCGGCCATGATATTCTATTCCATGACGCTACAATCATAAGTAAAGAAAGTAGATATTACCCACGCCTTATCAGAGAAGCCATTGAGATAGCCAAAAACCCGGCGAATTTCAATAGAGATGAAGGCTACCATCTCCATAACGCGTGGAAGAGAGTCCTCCGAAAAAGGACCAATCAGAGAGCAGCACCCGGACGGGACCACCTATATAAGGACGGCCAAAATCTGAATCCTCATCTTCGACCTGAAGACGCCGGATGAAACTTCGGCGAAACTGTTGTCGGCTTCAAACAACAACGCGGTGAAAACCCGGACATGCAGAATTTTTCTAAGGTGTGTATATTATTTAATGACAACGGTGGCTTAGTAAAAACCCCATTTTACGATAAAAGTTTAAGAGCAAAATTATAATGAACTCATGAACTTTGAAGTCTTAGGATCACCGAAAGTCTAGTAGACGTGTCCACCACTAAAACCGAGGTTACAAATAGGCGCATACATAAGCATGGCGTAGCCGGGTGGAGGTAAAATTATTTAATTGTTAAACATTTCTCTTTGATCGGACGCAATTTTAACGACAGATGCCGTGGATAGCAAATCCTAAAAACCTTCTATTAATGGTATTTTCAATCTTTTCTCCACATCTATTATCACCTCACTCGCTTCCTTCCATGTTCTTCAACGATGAACGCTTCCTTCGGCGGCACTCTCAACTCAATTCGGAGACGATAGAAAAGAATTCTCAAGGTAATAATCACCCCTGAGCACCCCCCGCTAAGTTTCCTCAAGCCTTATATGAGCAGTATATCGACTACCCTCTCGAATGGAGGAAGTAAAAATTACGTTATGTTGAATTAAATAATCATTTTCTATAAGAATTTATACAATAAATAATAATGATAATAAATTATTAAAAAGGATACTTCACTCACAATAATCAAAAGGAACTGCCTACCTCCTAGAAACATATCATTAAGACTTTGGGTTGGGGCTAATGCTGCTTACACGTCAGCTCGTTTGGTGCTCAAGGTTGGTGGTAGTTCTGAGTGATTACTTAAAATCTTAACCGTAAACTTTCAGCTGTTACCTGTAGTCCTCTAATAATCACTTGTCAGATCACACAGATGACAACTATGGGACTCGAGCCTCTTGTTCTCATAAATACAGATAGATTCAAATACTCATCTTTCCCAAAACAATCAGAAATCATATTAAAGGAGATAACTTCAGGCGTCACTTTGTGGAAACGATACATATTTGCAAAAGAAATCATATTAGTAAGAAACCAAAGTCACTTTAGAAAAATTGAAAGCATTTAATTTACAATTTGGAACAAAATTAAGCATTGCAAAGATTTTATTTGTAGGTGCATGTGTATGTTAGTTGGTAGTTTGTGTGTTTTCATGTGTGTGGTGGGGTGCATGGTTTTCCCAATCAATGCATACGATATTTTGTTTGTAGAGTGTATAAATTTGTGGCTTTTGGATGCGTTTATTTTCTTAATTACGGATGGTACCCTAACATCCCCCGTCACGCCCTTAAGGCGGCTGGAGGGGTATTGAGTAGATGAAGTAGAAATATCATCGGCTTTGGACTACCGAGGCATTACTAACATAACCCTTCCTTTAGAAGTTGAAAGCCATAATTTTTTCTCCAGCAAGATTGTTGCATAAAGCAGAAATCTGAAATCTCGTCTTGCATTTATTTTCCGATTATCAATCCGTATGTCACTAAGAAATTCTACCTAGCTATTTTAATATAATTATCTCTGCAGCGAATTCCAAGAATTTCGGGATATGCCGCTAGAGTAACTTCAACGGAGTCATCCGCTGAGGCACATTGAAATGCATCAATTTTAAAGTGTCAAAATCATTCGTCTGCAGTTGCAAACTTATCTCCTTCCTAAATAAAATCATACTAACCATCAATAACTTTCGGTCATTTTATTTTCACATCAAGGGTCACTTCGATGAGTCAGCCATTTGATCACCCGTTTCAATCCTATCACACATTCCTTGAGCTCTGCTGTGATTTGCTCTGATCTGATGCTGTGATTTCCAATCAGTCTGGCGATGTAATATCTTTGCCTCGTTGGGCACCGAGACGGAGGAAGGAGTGGACGGAAGAACATTACAACCATGTTCCACACGAGGCTACAATCAGCCTACTCCAATCTCATATCTCCCGCTCGGGTGAAAACTCTTCCCTCGTCGTGCACTCTCGTAGAGAAAGATGCTCCGAGAAGAAACAGACGAAGAAAACTACCGCGTTGACATCGAGAAAGATGTCGGGGGAGCGTTTGTATGAAAGGGAAAAGGGACATAATTTTCGTAACGCTCACTAAGGCGATAAATAAGCCCCAAGCAAAAAAAGATATATTTTTGTGCAACGCTTTGGTTGGATTGCCGTACAAAATCGGATTCGACGAGTCGCCAATAGTAACGAAGATCCGTGTCGAAAATTGTATTTCGTTGGTCGCAGCGGAATCTCCTCCAAAATTCACCGCATCACCGAAATCAAACGAACGAGCATGTGGAAGCCATGTTGGGAACCTAGAAGCGTTGAGGGAAAATGTGGAATAAATCTCCCATCATGCGGCTTCCCTTACATTCATTCGCATGCACTGCGAAATGGACGAAATCCGTACTGCGCTAGCTTCCCGCGCTCACCGCCTGGGATCGCTGCGGCAGATGATACGCTCGGATGAGGGACGGGCAAGGAAAAGGGCTAATGAAACAATAGAGCTATCGACGAGGATGAAGATGAACTGGAGCGAGAGATGAGCATTTAAAGAATTACTAAATGCCACCAAGATCCTTTTGCATCCAATTCCTTTCGGCGAATTCGATTTTCACCCAAGCCAGACGACCCCGTTAAGTAATTATCGTGGAGCGAGCCGCAAGTGAGGCGAGCTATCCGGATCGAAATGGGGGAGCTAGAAACCCAGAGGTGGGGGCAGAGGCCGACGAGGAAACTGAATCACAGTCACTCGCAACGGGGGAAATTAGGGCCATGAAAGGATTTAATCCACAAAAGAAAGATTGGAGGGTTCTTTGGGCGTTGAAGAAGGCTCGGAAGAAGACTTTCGAAGTGAAGTGGGAAAACCTCGCGCTAGCCGAAAAGGCGTTAGCGGCCATCGAAATGGAACTGCTTTCTCAAGAGGGGGGAAAGAGAGAGGCAGGTGAGGGATTGGGAGTGGAGGAGAGGCTGGTTAATGAGGGGATAGTGAGCTGGGACTGGGAAGAGTTGGGGATTGGGAGTCGTGGAGAGGTTTATGATCTTTCCCCGTGAAAGGAGGGAGCTAGAACCAAATGTGAATAATGGAGGGCGACAGCTGAGAGGATCGGGGCGGAGGGACAAAAGAAAGGGTGAGGGAGTTTTTCTGGTGTTTTGTGAGCTGTAATCTCTGGGGGACGTCTCTTAACCTCGTGCAAGGCCATTTAAATCCCTCGGCGGGAGTCTAGACCGTGTGCTACAAGGTTGTTTATAGGAAGCTGCAGCCTCAGTGAGGAAGGAGTAACAGTCGTAAACCCTTCGGACCCATTCACTTTAAATACGTCTTGAAGCACGGGATTCAGTTTGCCGCGGTACCATCATGAGTCCTGGTAGCCGCTGAAAAGGCAGTGGGGATTGACGGCGTCTTAATTGATTGGTGGTATATTTGCGGTTATATTTTAATGCAAATAGTGTGAATGTCTTACCTCCCAAATAACTGCACATTTTGACGGAAGTATTTCAGCAATGTAGTATAATAATGATTTTTCAGTTTTTAAAACATCTTCCTAGTTTTCTTTAGATTTTCTCGACGACGGTAAATCTGTTACTAATCCATGTAATACTTCGACTTCTGTTGTTTTTGTGTCCGATTGCTAAAATTTACTCTTCCTTAGGTGTATCAGGATTATTTACGGGTTCAAATGACAAAATTTAGTTATTTCTACGATGACCACATCCAACTAAATGTCAATTCTTTAACTTAGAACGCTTATACCCGAAAGAGGATTAGATTACTCGATAAATCGATGCAGATATATGTATCGTACCTAAAAATCGTTACAGTAATCAGCCACTCCTCTCATATTTGAGGTATTCATTCGGTCTTATCCCTATTGTTATTACTTTCACTAAATCTTCAATCACAAAACTAATGAACAACAAAAAAGACAGAAAATCTGCGAAAAATATTGCTTCTGAGACTAATAAATGGAATAATGTTGGGAAAGCAAATTAGAGGAAGGAAAGTATTTAGCAGTTTGGATGGAATTGAGGGAATTAAAAGGTATGCAGAGCTAAATAACGAGTAATTGCGACCAGAATTATGTGGTTTATGGATTATTATAACCAACAATTATACTGTGTTGTGTGGTTCAAGGCTTAGAAATACATTACTGCGTAGTGTTTGTGTCCGTCGAAATCCGACTATATCCCGTAATAATCCTGCTTATAATTACTATTTTTCTCACAAAACATTTTTTGGAAAGAGATAAAATTGTACCCAACTGAATGTTCACAGATTTTGACTATGCATTGCCGAATTGTTGTTGAAAAACTTCCATTCCGACCACATGTGACTTACTCGAACTGCTGCGCTCAAATATGCGCGGTTGATTTGTCAATCGTAGTCTTTTCATCCTATAAATACTGTTTCGTAGACTAGGGCACCTGGACTGCCCTGAATACCCTTCGAGTGATTATTTATTCGTTATAAACTTTTTAAGGGATGCGTTATTTCTAGCGAATTCATCCCTACTATTCCCATTTAAAACCTTCCATGTACCCTACCAAAACGTCCCACTACTCCTTGCTTTTGATTTGATCATGTCCCAATGAAAATGATTACTCGGATGTTTATATTCAATTTCGGATTAACTTTGACGTGTATCATATACGTGTACTAGGGGAGAGAAGACCTCATCCCTTTTGTTTAATGTATAAACCACCACGAAGATACGACTGGCTCTGGTATTTTCAAAACGCCGATGAAATAGTCGGTACCGATAACTTTCTATCTAAAAACCTACATAATCAGCACAGTTCTTCTATTAACATTATCAGCTTACGAGAGTTTTCTTAATATGACAAGGTCTTTCTTTTTGAAAAACGCAATCTTTCACCTTAAATTGACGTGTTCTCACCGCCACAAATCAGCTTATTTCTTAAACATGAAAATAATACTTGCAATGAATATTTTATAACTTTAAAAGGTATAACCATATAAAAAGAACTAGTTCCATCCAAAGTTTAATATGTTATGCCATATATACGTATGAGCATGCTATCAGCTATCATTGAGACGATCGTTTAGGTACCCTTGAATGGTCCTTTCCGCAGAACATTTTCAATCTCACGTCTATCACAAAGAATAGTCAGTCGTGCAGAATGTGAGGCAAGATGAATTTTCCTGCTTTCAGCAAAGAGCATTTGCTTAAACCGTAATCCTGATAGCCCGGTAACCCTACCACGAGCAACATGGCTTCGCAGCGTGAGGAAATCGTTAGCACATCCTTCCCTTCCTCTGCATCATTCCTACCCCAGAGAGGAGTGCTTAGCGATGGGGGAAGGGGAGGGGAATGCCGCGGGTGGAGGGTGGCGGGTAAAGTCCAGCAGTGGAGCGGGTGTAATGGAGATTGGTGCCGCTCGGGGAGAGTTAAACAGCCGACGTCCTATCGTAGGGTAAGCGGAAGTGACAGCACGCTCAGGGGATTACATAAAATTTCCAGCAATTGATTGAATCGGACGCCACCCTTTGAATATGGATGCAGGTAACGAGGTAGGACATGACCGTCGACCACAGTTCGTTTTATTTCTCTAGGTCTTCATTTCTGTGGATTATAATATGTCCACTCGAAATAAAAAGGTTGTTCTCCGTTGTCTTATACATAAATGCATAGTGATGGCTGACAAGTAAAACTTAGTTTTACCTCAGGATTAGTAGACGGAAGCGTTCCCCATCTAATTCATTTGGCTGCTTGATTTCTCTAAAGCAATCTTATAATGAGTATTGTTCCAAATAAACAGATCATGACCGACCCGTGATGTGTAAAACGCTCTCACCAATTAGGTTTTAAGTCGCCTGGATTACCGCCACCACGGGGATGAATGTTGTCCTAAGGTTTACTGTGAATGAAATTACGTTGCTATGGCATCATCCATAGAAGGAAAGTTACATTGAAAACTTATTTGCTAGATTTAAGTAAGGGATTAGTCGTGGGATGAAGCATCACGAATATATAATTAAATAAATCTATATCAGAACCGATAGAATCACGTACTCTTTATTGATACGAGTATTCATTGCAACAAACACTGTTAGCAACCTAAATACTAACCCAATTCTTTAGATTCCAAATACTAAAGGATGTATTCTCGTTTGTAACCTCTTCACCACATTCCATAGCTTCCTATACCAAAACACTATAGGGTGGCTCAAAGGCTTTAAAAGCCTTTCGATGTCGAATTTTCATCTATCTTTTTCGTCTGCAATTTTCTAATCTAATAAGAGACATCACCACAACGCGACAAATAAAGACCCATGCTTCGGCCACTTTCAACATTACTGAACTCAAAATGAACTAAGGCTACAAGATGAATCGAGGGATTATAAGTATATACTTAGACTCGACCTTCGCTGAGAGAATAAAATAAATGGGAATTATTAGGTACGGAAAAGGGATTTTTCTCTTCCCTTAATTCCTTTAGAATTACTAAAAAATAGCAGATAATGGTATGATTACAAACAAATATATTTTTTTATCCATTTTCTAATACAATTGGACGGCTGAAGATTCTCTCACGGCGTTAACATAGCACGCAAACGGATAAAGAATTTATTGGCCATAGTTTCAGCGGTATTTTTTCCCTAATAATATTACCGGCGATATTTTCTTACCATTAATTGATCAACATAATCAAGTTTTAAAAAAATCTCCTATGGCCGTAATAAACATTAATATACATTTATAAATATTTATTACAGCATTAGGAGATTGTCTTTAACCTTGTTATTTTACGAGGCCGTAGAGCTCAAGTTTGGTAGATTTTTGATCAACAGTAATGATAAGTCAACATCTCCTCCAATTTTCATCATCCCTAGCCCGATTGCGTTTGCTATAGTATTCATAAACCTGAAAATTCGGTCATGGGTTGCTGTTGATTCGTATCGGCGTAACTAAAGCAGCGATCAAATCAGGAGGTGAACGCTCATCAGGTATTGATTTTCGCCGGTGATGCGAGGTCTGCCTCAGCGCACGGTTAGGCCAGCCGAGAGGTAAATGCGTGCCCGCGTCCACCTCGTTCGAAATACTTCCTGTCCAGAACTCTTAATGCTCCTGGACGGGCTATCAACTATCAAATGCATCCCCCACGTCCCCATGCGGCCTCAACGAGGATAGCTTTGTCCACTTCCCCCAACTTGAGCGCCCAATTTGAGGAGCCACCGCCGCCAACCTGTTGGAATATTGGTCTGCAGTCTAGTGGGTGATAATGCACCGGATTTTTGAGGAGGCAGGAGACTGCTTTAGAGGGAGGGAGACCGGAGGGCAAGGAGATGGAGTGATAGATGGAGGAGAGAGGGTGTGCGCGGAGAGCTGAGGGATGGAAGGGCAACGGGAGGGTGCGAGGAGAGGGGGGTTTCGAGATGAGAGTGGGTTCGCGGGGGAGAGCTTGAGGAGAGTGAGTTAGTGCTAATGGGTGGTGGAATGGGCGTGTGCCGTGATAGGGCGCGACAGGTGTGCAGATGGGGCGTGGGAGTGCGGGGGGGGGGTATGTCATCGCACGCCGCCGCGCGAGGGTTTGAAATGGAAGGGGAAGGGTATGAATTTGAGGAAGGAAAGGGGGGTGGGGTGTTGAGAGCGTGCCCTCCCCTCTTCCCCCTCCCCACCCACCCCCTTGCTTCTCGAATACGCACACCGAAGGGAGTGATTAATGGGATAGAAGTGGGCTTTCCAAAAAGAATTCGTTATTCATTTTTCATCTCTTGATTATCATTTTGCCCATTCAGAACCCTCCCACTCGCCTTTTGCTTTTCCACATTCCCCGCCCTCTCTTTCCCTCATCGTCAACCCGGCGTCCTCCCCTCCCCCCACCCTCGCGCCCCTCCTCCCCCAACCTCCCGAGAAAAGAGGATTAAGTGGCGCGGAAATGGCCAATTCGAAAGTAACTCGGGTCAGGGGTTATTTCCATCTCGCGACAGAGAGTTGGGGGGGCAGTGACGGGACCGGAGGGGGAGGGTGGCTGCCCTCGTGTCCAAGCCAGGTCGACCGTTAAATTTTGGACGCGCCTCTTTATCAAGACCGGTCCTCATTTTTGAAAGTGGAAGTTATTCAGCAAAGTCAGAGATGTGGAAAATTGGAAAAATAGCTGCCATGCGTGATGTGTTGCGGGGTGGCTATTTGGGCCGAGGGTTTGTATGCGGAGAGGAGAACTCCGGGTTCAACTCCGGTGGATGCCTATAGGTACCCCGGTTTCATTCAAGCTGAGTGATTGTCTAGATATCAGATATCTTTGGGAAATATCTGGTTACAAGGTGTAAGGAATGATACTTTCGCCTGATGTGCGAGTTCCACACTCAGCTATAGGCTTACTAAAATATTAACTCCACTCTAGTCTATGTGACGACCTTTCCACTGAATACGTTTTTATGTGAAACATTTCCTTATTCATTTAGGGTACATCGTTCCAAAAAGAATACTTCAAATACGTAATTCGGTAAAGAGTCATGCAATAGGAGAAATCCTGTGTAGGATAACCGTGAATAAATACTGACGGCAAACTTTTACTAATTAAAAATTACTAATTAACTGAACCTCACCTAGGGGTCAGCATTCCACAGTCTTGGAAAAGGATGAATCACCCTACCGCGCCAGCCCCAGGGGCGGCGGTGTACCGTTTTCCCCCCTCAACCCAGAGGTTGCGAGTTCTATTCCCGTATATGAAAGGTGCTCCACATACGATAAGGTGTTAGTAATAGTCTTCAATTATATGTTTAGGAGTTAGGTGGAAGAAGGGACTACAGAGTCTCAATCTCGCTCCAATGTAGACAAATACATACAATACATACGTAAGAATCCGACTTGCACCACGGTGTTGGAGTCCCAACCGTCTGTGTAATGAGCTAATTTGGCTATTATCAATTGCTTTTTTCTGGAATTAAAAACTGTTAAATTTTGTTTCTAAATCACGATATCGATAAGGGTAATATTTTCTCTCTTGTTATAGTTATCACTGAAATGCAAGTAACCACCCTTGATGAATGTATCTCTAGAGAAACTGGAATAAAGAGTGGCCGAACATCAAGAACCACCATTTAAATAATGCCAAATAAGTAAAATTGATGGAAAAATTCGGATTCCATTACTCCACATAGTGAAATATTGTTCGATAGTCTCCTTTTGTCAGAATTTTACTTGAAATTTAATTTGCATTAAATTAACAATCAGTTGAAAGTCAATCGGCATTAAAAGCTGATGGTCACATGATCATTTTACAAAAAGCCATTTAGTAATAGATTAATTTAGTCCAGTTCCTTTAAAGTTCTATTAACTGTGAAATATTACTCTACAAATAGCTAGAATAAATTCTCTTCTCTTTATGCTCCCCTCAATGCTTATCGTCTAAGCAAGTGATAATCAGGGAAAATTTCGGCACACCCAAGAAACAAAAAATCATGAAATATTGCGCGTAATTATATCGACATTTGTCCTGTTTAAATCTTTTTACTGATTATTTGGTAAAAGTTACAGAAATAAAGGACGATCTCATGAAAACCAATGGCCTGAAAGCCATTTAGCGGTACCGAATATATCCTCCCTCTTAATCACATAAATGACGTGGATTAGTTTCCGGAAAAAATAAATTTTTCGGATGTTTTTCAAACCTAAATTCTCATAATTCAACACTTCTGGGGAATATACTGGCTCAGAACGAGGAGGAATGTACAAACAGCAAAAAAAAGGCAGAGTTTTATTTCCATTCAACAAATTAAGTCCCATAAACAAGCATATATATCAATTTTTTAATATGGAGTTAAAAGGAAACACGAAAAATGGGTATTTCCATTTATATGGCCATTCACGATCCATACAATCAAAAACGAAATGAATACATAATTGTCAGCAAAATTCATGCTGTTAGGGATACACGTATATTATCTCTTCGTGCTATCTTCATTTCAATCTTCATTGCTATACGGAACCCTGGAGAGAGAAGTAAGAGCAGGTGATGAGTTTTAACAAGCAGGTGATTGCTTTTATATAAGACAAAAGCAATCACCTGTGTGTAAAATAAGTTCCCCTTGAATTTCCAAATTTCGTTTATTGAAACAGGAACTGTATTTAAAAATCATGGATGTTTAGTAAAGTTAGCCAGAAGTGTTTACTGAATAGCTTCAGTTTATGTTTTCTCTTATGCTGCTTATTTCATTCCTGCAAGCACAAAGTATATTTATTTTTAAATAAAGAGTACGAAAGATAGGAACGTTTTTGCATCTTGGCGAATCTCAATAAAATTCACATTTATTA
Source organism: Hetaerina titia (assembly GCA_037158775.1). NCBI lineage: Eukaryota > Metazoa > Arthropoda > Insecta > Odonata > Calopterygidae > Hetaerina > Hetaerina titia. The sequence continues at coordinate 124,608,781 of CM073769.1, forward strand.
TTTGCTAGTTTTATGTTTATGCTCAGAAAAATCTTTGCTCCTCCGGTCATATCTTTTGATCAGATTAACGCAAGTAGATTCAGTTTATTATTTCTGCTGTTCTTATTAAAGTTAAATTATATACGGAAACACTGAAACACTGAAATGATAACCAGGAACTTTGTTCGTTGCTTTAACTTCACCTTCCGGATATCAAGCAGCCAAATTTATTAAAATAAGATTTTGAAAATAAAACATCGGCCAATGAGAGTTAAAAAATTAAAACAATGACTTTTTGTTACAAATACTCATTGACTGCAGAAAGTAATCCTTTTCCATTCTGTTTAAAGGGGAGATAAACACATATTTAACTGGCCTTAGAAAGATTTAAAGGATGGAATTAACGGTATAACATTTTATTGAATTCATCTGCAAAGTATTGGCATAAAATTCGAAAGTCTATCAGAATATTTCTTAAATAAAACATCCACAGTTGGATTCGCCATAGCTCTAAGTCACTCGACTAATTTATTCGGGTTGTATGACATACCCTTCATGATTTTCCTTCGTTCATGATGCTAAAAGCCTCATATTAGTGAGTGGGTGTTCAGTATGCCCATGGATCAAAGAGTCCTTCGTTGATGAATACATATGGTTACATGATGTGGCCACCTGCTTGAAAACTCCCCATCATTTGCTTCGGAGAGAATCTGAAATTGGGAGCGAAGACGGAGGAATATGCGACACAAGTACGCATGAAGGCCCTGATGGAGAAAGTGAATGAGGTCATTGCGAAGGTATTTCGCTGCCAATTCAATTTCATCAGAAAAGATAATCAAAGGGCTAAAAACAGAATAGATACGTCATTCAAGTCATCCATTTATTATATCAGGCAGGTTATTTTAGTTTTTTCATCTCTCACTCCAAATTCACGAAAACAAATTACCCCTAGATTGACCCTCTCCCTGCCTGAATTTACGTATCGCTAATTTTTGCTTGTTGGCCCTAATGACCCTGGTTGATCATCAGTTTGATCGAATATGACTAACCAGTCTGCTACGTCACCACATGGAGGTAATGGAGGAATTAAAATTGTGCTATAGGCACCACAGATCCCGAATTCAGCAACTGAGCACGAAAATAGATTGATTAACCTCGCGTTTCCGTGCTGCTTTGCTTCCCACCGACACCCTTTTTGCAAACAAAAGTTTTCAAACCTATTTGCCTCCCAAGATCGTATGTAATGATTGGATGATCACTCATTCAAATAGAATTTGGGAATAATTCAGCTTTTCCATACATTAGTTTAGAATTGCATCAAGATCAACCAGTAGGATAATAGTATTATGGGTCTCTACGTCGGAAATATTCCGTTTCAAGTTCAATTGTTAGCAATCTGATCATTGTTGATGGAGCCTTTGGATTTTCTGGCACTCTAATTGACTACGTCGTACCGAATTACCAATTTAATGGGTCATAAAGTACCATGTTTCAGCAAACTTCTTCTTTAATGAGGTAACTTAAAAATTGACATCCAATATTATAGATAGATAAAAACAATCAATTCTTGTAAATATTATCTTTAAATTGGTCCTTATACATTTGATGAAATGGCTCGAATCGGTTATTTGCGGAGGCATGTCGAGAAAGTCATTTATCTCGACTATGAGAATACTCACTGAAATGGATGATATACTATATAACTCACTGACAGAATCGGTGTGTTTTGCTTTGATCAAATTAATAAATAGATAAATGTCCGATTGGATTAGTGATCAGAGCACCATTTAAAAAGTGCGCCTCTTGTTGTGTTGGTATTATTTTGCTCTAGTTAGACCTTATTTCGAATATGCCGCACGTATTTTGGATCCCCGGGAGAAAATTTGGCAAAAAGAAAAAGATAAAGTCCAGAGAAAATCTGACAGATTCGTTAAAATTTGTTATGATAAGAACACTAATGTGACAGGTCTCATAGTGGATTTAGGCTGGGAACCACTTGAAATACGAAGAGAAGATGCGAGACTTATACTTTAGAAAGGTTCAGAACAAACGAGTTTAACAATGACACTAAAGAAGTTATTATGGCCCCATACTTTTTATGTAGAACAGACCACAAGGATAAAATAAGGGGGATAGATAGTACAGATAGATACAAATATTCATTCTTTCCCTGAACAGTCATAAATCATAATAGTAAGAAACCGAAGTCATTTTAGAAAAATTAAAAACATTTAATTCACAAGTCCGAGCAAAATTAAACATTGCAAAGACATGAAGTTTTTTTGGAGATGCATGTGTATATTAGTTGGTAGTTTTTGCGAGCGAATTTTTGCATGCGTGAGGGGTGGAAGGTTTTTGCATGAATGCATACATGTTTTGTTTGTGGATTGCATAAATTTGTGCCTGTTTCAAGCGATTTTTATTTCTTTCTTAATTGTGGTGGTGCCATAATACCCCCCGCCACACACTCTTGCGGCAGCTTGCCGGGCATTAAGTATGTTTAAAAATATAAACCGATGTAGCAGGGGGAATAGTTTAACAACCACAAATAGGAAAGATTAATTTTCCTCAGTATTTGAGCGTGCATAAAAGAAAGCTAACGACCATACCATAAAAGCCTAGCGTGAGAAATCATAAACCACAGAGATAAATGGAAATATATTACTTTTGCATCGGCAATCTCCAACAATTTCCAGTTAAACATTATCAATGATATCAGTATTGGCATTCCGAGTGTCATTGCATATGCACGTATTTTAATATTTGCTACTACATTTATAATCAAGTTGAGCAATATTACCACTGCTCGCTCAGAAAAATGGTAACTGGTTTAGTCCGTCTATATTCTTCATTCCCCGAGAGAGAACAGCAAATGTAGCCATTGTGAATAGAATGAAATACAGTATTACATAATGTTTGCATAATTGAAGTGGTAGCACCACAAGGAGTGGCTATCTTATGCGTTAATTTTTAACGGGTACCCTTCAATATTGGCCTTTGGATGATTTAAGTGGAGAGCAGTGTCGGGCTATGACTGGTGTTAGTAATCTCTAAAATGTGTTTCTAAGCTTTAAATACAAATATTTCATGCATTCTAGTGTTTAGAAACACTTTTGTACATATCACGTGAACAGTATGAAGCATTTTGAATATAAAACTGAATGTCCGTCCGCTCCAAAGACACTGCAATACTGACAGATTTAACAGAAGTAAACTTCGCAACACTCTTTAACTCCTGTCTCATTGTTAAATAAATACTCTTATAATAAGTTGAGTAGCCATATACTTTATTCAGACATATAATTGAGGTATTATTGGCATTAACGACCGAAAATATTAACGAGAGGTGATGAGGAAAAATTGACTGACTGTAGGTGGTTGCTTATGCCACTGTAGTTTCTCTCCGTTTTTACTTCGCTCCTGAGCGCGTGGCAAATGTTATTTTTCTTCCGCCATCACAACCAGAATAAAAACAGAAAGGGACGAAGTAATTTACGGTAGCAAGGGTATCTCACTCGTCATACTATAATTAAAGTATGTCTAATTACCTTTTGTTATCCAGCTATAAAACACCGATGCACCATCGTTTTGGCAGTTTCGCAAGTAAGATCGAGAGCAGTAAAGTTTCGCAATATTTTTGAAGTTGGAAGTTCGGAAAATCATGTTACCCGCCACAACCTACGTTCAGTTCCCCTTTATGAGTTAAATTACCCTGCATTTCTCTGTGTTCAAAGAGAGCCAGAAGTATATAAAGAAGCTCTCGCCGGAGCCCCCTCTGAGCAATAGCTAGATGTGAAGCTGAGGCATGGACGGAAAGAGAAGAAAAAGCTACGCGTAATTAGAACAGAATGTTAGATGGAGGGAAAGAACAATACATAAGTAGTTTCTTGGTGTTCTCTTTATTCATAAGGCCAGAACAAAGAGCACACTAGTGGTGCAAGCCGCCGAATTCATACCATTGTGTTTAACTAACATAATGAATTACGAATGGTACAACGAGGACACACATTCGTTGCTTCTATCTTCCGTTTTCTGAATTAACCCTGGTCACTAGCAGTACATATATCCCGTATTAAAATCTGGCATCAACCTCATGCAGAATAATGCATTCAAAATAACAGCTTACATTAATTAAACTTATTCACTTTGCCAAATGAAACAGTGGATTTTCACACAAATTAGTTTAATTAAAATTATAAATAATTTTCGTCGCATTCGTCATATCATTCATATGTATTCATTTCGCGTGTGCATTATATTTATAAATAACGCCATAAGTTACTTCCCGGGCAAGCCGCTCTGGGCACCTGCAGCTCCACCGAAGCTACGTGATTTTTTGAGTACCAGATCTTTCTGGGAAACCATAACCGGCACAGGGAAAGGCAATGGCCCCTACCCTGATGTGTGAATTTCATACGCCGTTGGGCTAAGTACTGGGGAAACTCTACCATTACCTACCAAACCGGCCTTCGAGTTGATTACTGTGTTTATATATATATATATACATATATAATATATATATACATATATATAATATATATATACATATATATTATATATATATATGTGTGTGTGTGTTGGTATTCGACAGAGACGATAAAGGCTTAGAAACAACAATACACCAGAAGATGGCAAAATAAACAAAGAAATAATCAAAGCACTCGGGGTAAAAGCAAATAGTATCCTCTTTTGAATAGTCAAAGATACACGAAGTTAAGACTTTGGAAAACGACTAGAGGGCTTGGAGAAGACTATGATGATTGTAGTACTAAAGAAAACAAGGACAGAAATGCGAATAACACGGATCATTGATCCTGATGTCTCGCGCATCCAAAATAGTGACTCGAAATAATGATCCAAATATTAGAAGGAATGATGAAAAAAATTCTCACGAAAAATCAACTCAGACACAGAAAAAACCGAGGGCAGTACCGATCTTGCAGAGTTGGGTCCTTTTCCTACCTGTGTCCTTAGGGAGGAGGGCGTTTTGTGTTGCATGTTCTCGTAGTAGTGGAATTTCACCTTCCTACTTATCTAATTCTAGCTTGCACGATATTGGATAAATTTCTAACTACATCAAAATTGGGCAACAAAGGAGTTGAATGGCAAAGAAATCGGTATGCTCCGGTTTACAGATGATCTCAGAGTAGTAGCAGAAACACGAGAAACCTACAAAAAACTCCATAAAAATACGTACTGCAGGCTAAATACTTCGGGAATATAACATGAGTATCAACAAGAAGAAATTGAATATTCTAAACCTAGTATCCTAGTATGTGGGAGAGAGAAGTTGAAGATAGATATCACAATTGAAAGAATCAAATGTTACAAACAGGGAACCTCTTCGTGAAAACTCTCGAATGGAACATGGCTTTCTACGTATTAGATACACGGAACATGAGAAAAGTAATGAAGATCTGCAAAGAAAACAGGCCTTTGAATCAGCGCTTGAGGAGAATCGTGAAAATTATATGGAGAGGCAAAAGTGAGAAACTATATAGAGAAAAGGAGAACTCAACGGGAACTAACTAGATGAATTGAGCATACCTTTTCATTGAAAACAGCAGATTAGTTAAAAGCATAAAGAAAAGAAAATTGAAGAGAATATCCCTCTTGAAAGACTAAGAAACAAGTGAACAGGACAGTTAAATAAGGGCGTCAAATAGAGAAGCTAACAGGGCTGGGGGATTGATGCTAAATAGAAAATAATGAAGGGCTGCATCAAACCAATTTCAGGTTTGAAACACAGTTTATGACGATAATGATAAATAATACAATGAACTCTCAAAAAATTGTGTATACACAAATTATACATTTATTAATTTGTTGGTTTTCCTCTGCAAGCGCATGTGAAGGATTAAATGAATAAGTCTGCATTTTTGACAAAAAATTATAATTGAAGTACAAAGCCTCATAAACAGAATAAATGAATTCGTCCAGAGTATTCCCAATGGCAAATGTTCTCAGGAATAAGCTTAGAATAAAATAATGTACTATGAGCACATAATCCGCAAGTTGGCTACGTAATTTGGTGAACTGAGAGATAAAGGCTGCGATAACTGACCGAAGGGTTGCTGTTTCAAATCTATACATGATGAGTTATCAAGTTTTAGAGATTTTTTGTGAAACTATGCGAACTTTTGGGTAATGTCGATGCGGCACAGGAAAGGGCGCTACAATGGATGTGAATTTTATAAGCCGTAGGGTTTAATGCCAATTGAATACAAGCTTAGAGTAGCAGCTCCACGTTTGGTTATTTTTTATTCATTCGTTCTTCTCCAGTCACTTAACACAGTATCGTAATGTCGATAAAATGTCTTGGAATATAATGTTATTATATCTTTCATTACATTATATTTTGAAATAAACTTAGGTCATTAAATTGCATTATTATAATTTTCAGTTAGTTTAGTCAAAAATATATGGTAAATCACTTTCCAACGACTTTACAAATTCATACGATAATGATTCTTTCACGTTCACTTGTAATGATTCTTATCAAGTGTTGTCAGGTGCTTCGGCGGTTGAGATCATTTTTCAATGTAAACCTGATCTAATTTAATTCTGTTAAATATCTCAACGCAGTTCAAGTACACAAGGTTGGATTCGAACACACGACCTTCGATTTTACTAGCAATCATCTCAGTCACTCCTACTCCTAGATTGCCCAGAAAATGACGATTGTAACATTAAATATTTCCTATTTACATTAAGTTCTTAATAATTTGTTATTACTAACTACTAATATTAAAACTAATGAAGTACATAATGTACCCATATTTCAAAGTTTTATCCCAGTTAAACCCTTCTCATAACTATACATTTTTGTTTATCTTTTTACAGAGGTTATCGATGAAAAATGATTTAAAATTCGTTGGGTGAGGAACCTTCTGAACATTTTACGCATCAGTGTTCTAATACGTGAAAGAAAGAAACGTTTTACATTACAAATGAATGAATATTATCTTTTGGAATTCTTAAGCATTTTGCTTGCGTCTCATTTACTTTGGAGTTAACCCTTGACTTAGTTTCAGTTGTATCTTTCCATATATAATCATTTTAAGGCATTTTTGGAGAGCTGCGGGGCTGTTGAATGAAAGACCTTTCTTGTATTCCACTGCTTGCCAATAATGAGTCGCTCCCCAAAATTTGCTTAAGCTGCTTGCTTGCACGAATCCAAATAGGTGTCATACAGTCATTCCTTTCTATATTCACGAATATTTCACATTCCGGGAACGCGTGGCGGACGCGGCGGCTGCAGCACCTCATCCCTACTTCCTATGAGCTCACCCTCGCCATTTCCACGAGAGGGTGGCCTGGAATGAAATGAGAGCAAGGGAAATGGGATGGAGGTAGAGTGTGGGGGTGGGCGATACATTGGTAGTAGGGAGGGCGCGGTGCGCAAAAGGGTTGCAGGGCAGGGAGGAGGAGGACTACGCCGCCGAGATGGCTTCACACGGAGTGAGGGAGAGGAGGATAATGAAAAGGAGGCGGGAGTCTTAACGCTACGCGGATTAGAAACGAGAGCGCAGAGGTCGGAGGGGGTTGCTAGGGAATGGCGGGCGCGCTGCAGGCCAGGGAGGAGGCAAGGTGGGTGGTGATCGCGGGATTTGTGGAAGGGTTGGAAAAAAGGGGGTGCGAAATTGTATGGTTAAGGGGAGTATTGAGGGAGCTTCATCCGCTCAGCCCCTGCCGCCGCCCCTATTCCCGCAACTCAAGGGGGGAACTTCCTCCGGGTTCCCCCTCCCCAATTCCCCCCCGTCCCGCATTTTTCTCTCTTTAGTGCTTTAACTCACCGTCCGCAATCCATTCCCCTCCAAGTCAAACGTTTCGCAGTTTTACCGCCTCTTGGATCTTCAATCTCATCGCCATAAACTATATTGCCTCTACGGTATGGACCGTGAATCTTTAGAGTGTATGCTTATTAAGTTCTCCAAAGTTTCTCCTCGGCTCTAAACGGTTTCATTCTCGGAGCAGGTAAAATTCGAAGATCAATGGCCATACTAAAAATCAAAATGTTTTTTTGGAAAAGACGGGGAGTATAGCTTAAACCTAGTTGAATACACTTGAGAGAATGGCTCAATATTGAAGAGTTAAATGTGTGCAACAAACCCCTACTCCTCATTTCTACTTCGTATCTTCGACGGAGACGAGCGATGGGGTAAGACGAAATCTGATATTCGCTGTAACTAATAACCATGCCAATCAACATAGCCATATGGGTAAACAATATACGACAAGCACGCAAAAAGCAAAAAACAAAAACTATAAAAATATCAAGTGATCGTTTTTTTGTTAACGTTTGAACATTTAATGATATATTTGAGAAGACGCATAATATCCTTTCATTTCAATTCGTAGCCTCCGTTGACAAGCGCATATTCTCAGAATCCGAGGTTACTGTGCGTATGTAAGCAATCAGCTCTGCATGTGCCTCAACAGAATCGAGTGATCAAATAGAAGCTGTTCCTTTCTCCGTAGAAATCCGAAGAAACGGAGTTTTTTTTAAAACTTCACATATTGCCGCACAGTTGTCGGCTGATGCTTAAATATACGTCCTTTTGGGGAATGTTCAAATACAGCGTAAAAAGTGAGCCTTGCAGCGTTCACTCCCTCTGAGGTCCATGAAAGCAAATGCTTGAATGAGGAGTTTACAAGAAAAAGTTTTTGTTACTAATGCTGAATACCTAAAGCTACTCTGTTGTACTATTTTCTCGCATTGTCATCTCTCTGAAAGAGATCTAAACGTGAAAGAATGCACTTCTGGAAAATATACTTCCAGTTGTTCTCTAGTAAATTTTATTTTGAAATTTTGGTAAGATTGGAAGCTCAAAATATTTATTGAGGAAGTCTTGATAACATTAAATCACCGAGCGGTTACGCCGCCACAAGAGAGACTGACATCGATGAGGCACAAAGATGTCGTTAATTTCCAGAAATGTTGTGAAAATAAAGACATTAATTAATCATTGGCGATCATTGATCAATTTTTCATAATAATTAATTACTAGTAAGGGCTTCACAAAGTTTAGACGGTTTTATTTGAGTGGAGTATTATTTGTTATTACATAACTGAGAAGTTATAAATTGAAGTATTTGAAAACGAGAAAACATTATAACACCAACAAAAGTGTAACACATAAGATATTTTGGAACATTTGTAATTCTAAATTGACAATTATAAGGCACCCATACGGGATATCGAAGCACAAAAATGATTTCTTGCTCGAACTAATACATTTTTTGGTGCCATTTCTGCTTCGGCTGAATAAAGTAGAGGGTTAATCATGCTGAGGCAATCAATCATTGGTTACTCGTTGTAAGTGATACTTTATATGCCATTTTTTTTGTGCTGAAACTAAATCAGATGTGTTATTTTTGCTGAAATAATAATTAAAATTTTCTAACTTGAATGTTAACTGCATTCATGTACAAAAGCCTAGCTTTGTAAAATATCCCTCTACCAATCTTGCTCCCTTTGAGGCCGCAGTAGATGTGCTGCAATTCTGCTAAAATGTGAGCATTGGTGTTTATTTGTGCCATTTGGTTGATCCATCTTCTACAAAACTAATTTTCTAGTCAACTGATGCCCTACGGATATATAGCTTCTGTTTGTTTTCCTACTTCTAGATGCTTAGGAACTCCTTAGAAATTCAGGCACAAAAATAGAATTAATCTCCTCCTTTACAACCTATTTTCTCTTCAATGTTTACATTATCTTTCCGCTCCATCAAAATTTCTTTTTCTCGGGTGCACTTCATTATTTCCTTGAATGTAATTTTTTTTTCTTTTCGAAATAATGAGTTCCTTCCAATTCTGCTGAATTAGAAAAAAATTAATTTTTTTCCTAGAAAGCTTTGATACGAGTTACAGTTTTCACGACTTAAAGTTACGCTTGTCGGTGCTCAACCCTTCTTTAGTATTACCCCTTTTAGTTAATTAATTACTATTACTATGCTTCACTCGAGGAGTTTCACATCTAGCTTTTGCAGTGGACGTCAACAACCCAATGCATCAAAAAGGAAAGCACAATTTTCCATTTATCATTAACGCTCTACCAAATACTGAGAAGTCATCTTCTGATTAATTAACTTGGGTTCACTTCGTGGAATTGCTAAGTTCAATAAAGAAATCTCTAGTAGTTTCAACCAATTGACTTTTGAGACAAGACCCTTCGCAACTATGACATAAGACTAACATGAAAACTTCATAGCATATGTAAATATATCTGAAGTCTTGGCTCTTTAGTACAATTCTTGTTCAACAGAATGTGCTTGTTTCGTATAATGGCTGCTAAACATTGAAAAAAATTTATCAGAGAGAAGAAGTGAAAGATTAAGGACCTATTAATCTTCGGAAATGCAAATTGAAAAAATTCCCGGGATCATTTGAGATTATCTAGATACATTTTATATAAATATGGGTTTTGAAATAATCTTACTTTAAAACATCAAAAATCTCGATTTCTACAGAAATTAGAGAATACGAAATGGAAAATTATTGGTATGCAAGTTAAAAGTCAAGTATGCTTCGATAAATTGTTTATAGTAATTAAATCAGTATACCAAAAATCCAGCGGTATTTCCCAAGCTATGCATATAAGACTACCTTGATATGAACTGGCCAGAAATATTTCCTAAAAATCTAATTCAATGAATGATAAATCTTTTAATGTTAGCCGAAGTCACACACCATTTACGTAGTCACTATCGAAGTATTTTTACGGGCTTTTAGCTTAAACAGTACACCATTATAACTAGCTTCCAAGAGTCCAACAATATCAAAGTTTGTTGTAATTCACTTCTTAAACGTTATTATGGCAGTTAGTGCATGCTTGGGTTTAGTTTTTACCGGTGATCTTTATACCTCCCACAACACGCCCTTGCGGTGACTTCCGGGGTATTGTGTGGATGTAAATTTACTTGAATTTGGAAAAAATATAGTTAAAAAAAAGCTGGCCAATAAAACGCGACGTAAGATTTTATTTAACAGATGAAGCCAGCCTGGCTCTCCCAAACCTCTATTTTCTATCCTAGTTCTATATGCGTAGACCTTTCTTAGGCCAAAACAAAACAAACAACATATTCCAATTAGGTATGGTTCAAAGGAGATACCAAATGCTAGATGCTATTTATTATCTTAATTCGACGCAGAGTTGTTTCTGGCTCCACGTGACAAGGATCCCAGTCTATACCAGTCTTGAAGAAAAATAAATTTGAACCTTGTGAACTGTGAAGAAAGCGGTAACATAAAAAATATATTTAAAAAGCGGTAAAAAAAGGACATTTACATCAAACAATCCTTTTCATTTAAAATGCGTGGTGCTTTATGGAATAATTTCTCTTGTGTCCTTGTAATTTTCAACACGACGACGACGCGATTTTAAACTTTTGACCGTACATCAGAAAAAATGTTCATTCCGCAAACTGGTTTTGAAAGCATAGCTTCAGATTAGTCATATATTCATTCATCCAAATTGACGAAATCTGAGCTAACACTTTCGTTGAGTGCCCTACGATTCCATTTATGCATTCAGTTATATATTTAAGAGTCATTCTGTGTATATTTTCCTCTAATTTCAATAGCTATAATTAAAGATTCAAAGATATATCGTCACCGTCACAGAGAAAACAAGATAAACGGGAATAATAAAAATATAATTTCGTATTTCTTTATGAGGATCGAGTATATGAAGCATTATTTTGTTGTTGCCATTATTTTGGTAAGAGAAAATTTTTCTGTGAACCAGACAGGATCCACGACAAAGTTGAAAAAGGAAGGAACACTCTGAAAAGAAGAGGAAATCAGCGACTCATTTGGAATGGGTAGCTTGCAAAGGAGTCTTAGAAGAAGAAATAAGGAACCGAAATAACTATAGAGGATTTTCTAAGATCGATTAAAAACCAAAAATTTTAGACTAAAAAGCGAAGACTTCTGTTCCCATGAAACTAGCCTGTATTACTTCTAGTATTCTGAGTGAACCCCGTGAAGTGTATCATTATATTATATTAAAGGATAGCGGTTGTTGATACGTAATGGCATTAGTTTTGTTACATTTTCATACTTTTTAATTGCTTTAATGTGTCATTAAGAAATAAAGATCAATAGCACACGTAGCTAATAGGTAGTAATAAAAAATCTTTACATTTTTAGTCAAGTTAAATTTTTAATTCATCATTCTTTCTATAGTATATCATAATGACAAATTAAAAAAGAATGATTCTCGCTCAAAAACATGCCTCAAACTTATACAAAACCATGTAATTTTCTTTTTCGTTTTCGTTAATTCGTGCTTTCCGTATTAACTGTTACAACGTAGACATGGAGAACTCTTTTACCACATGTTTTAGAATGCTAAAAACTTTTTTTTTAGAGGCGCGATTCTCCTGGGCTTTTGTGCGCGTTTTTGGCTTAAGGAAAGTCGGACGCGGAAGCTGAGATAGTTTCTGTGGAAAACACGCGGTGAGTTAACTGCCCTCAAATTCCACCCTCTCTCTCAAATCCCTTTTTCCGCGGGAATTTCCTCAAAACTTGGCTTCTCATCTTCTGTTAAGTGTGCGCGCCCCTCCTTTGAGTTACTGCGAGCGAACGTCTACTTCCTAGCAAGCCATTAACTCACCCTTTAATGACCCCATTCTCTTTCTTCCCCACCCTCTCTCATTCTTATCGCGGAGTTCGGAAGGGTTTAAAAACCATTTAACGAGATTTAAGGAGGTGGGGGGGATAAATAATAGGGCAGCAGTGGGAGAGGGTGCTGGGAAGAAGAGTAGCTGACGGTTCTTTAATCTCCTCTCTGTCCCAAATCCAAGCAATATTCTCGTCTCGCTATTCACATTAATCCGATCAGGAACGAGAATTCTTTCAAATGCGAGTAAAAGATAGGCGGCGATTCAAAAACGCCGAAATCAGTGCACCTCCGTCGTATTTTACAGCTTTAAAGAGCATGGGATAAAACGTTCAGACTAAAAAATTATCATGTTTGTAAAAATAAGCAATATTTTTAGACAAGGTGAATCACGTTTATCTCATTTTTATTCCGTAGAACTCACAGTAAAATTCCGGTAAAGTATGTGAAGAGACAGTCGCGCAGCATACTTGGCTTGCTTAAACATTCGTTAATAAATCGAGTACGAACACGGGACAAGAGGAACTCCTCTCTGTGACGGCGAACTTTCTAACGAGAGACATCAGAGAACATGTGTTTAAGCTCACTTTAAACCTCGGATGAGCCCGTAAAGCCCATCGGTATGATCATTAGAAACCCGACGCCACACAACTAGAAAGGGTTCGGAGAGAATCTGGTATAGGTAGGCTCCCCTCGGACTTGCCGAATCCCACACGGTGAGTCAGTCAATTCACTGAAACTTCAGGACGGGATAAGAGGTACGGAGCGCATGGGAGGGATTCGGAAGAGAGGAGGGTATAATGGGTCGGATCGCAAGGCATCGGGAGGCCAATCGAATTGGGAGGGACTCCCAGTCCGAGACAACGGCGCCCAAGGAATCCCGATTTATGAAGAACTCCGAAACACCCTCATGGCTCGGCTCACCCCATCGCCATCCCCTCCCTCCTTACCTCATTCGCTCAGCCGTCTTTTCAACGTCTCCTGCGTTAAACCCTGTTCTTCCTCCCTCCATCTTTCTCTCTCTCTTTCTCTCTCCCCTTCCCCGTCTTCTATCTTCAACCCCTCTTCATCCCCATTCTCTTACTCCCCTTCCCTCTCTCTCCCTCCACGGTTTTAATTCTTCCTCACCCCCAGGCGGCCGCGGTAGCATAGGCTTCAGGGTTTGAGCAGACATGCTGTTGGTGGGATGCCAAAGTAATGCAACGGAGTAATCAAGGGACGGTGAGAGGATTGTAGTGAGAGACCGAGGATTGTAGAGACGGATGGGGGGGGGGACTTGGACGAAGGTGTGCGGGGTCGGGTGAGTGTAAAAGGGAGAAGTGAGCCTCGATATGAGTCGACGGTGGGGGGGGGGGATTTGGGCTGTGGTAGAGGAGGGGGAGAAGGGTTTCGGGTGTAAAAAGACAGGGGGGAGGGTAGGGAGTAGAGAGGATTGACTCCAAATTAAGGGGGCGGCGAGCGAGGAATGGAACGAGGGATGAATCGCAAGAAGAGGGTGGAAGGGAGGGTTTCGGTGGCGGAGAGGGTTGCACGTGAGACCGGGAGGGAGAGATGGGAGGACGGGCCAAGGAAGCAGGAAGACCACCCCGATGCATTAAGGGTTCAAAAGAGATAGAGAGAAAAGGAGGGAGAGATTGGTGGTAGGGGTGAGGGAGGGTGCTGCCCCCCCCTCTCATTCCGAGAGACAAATGCCTTCGGAAGCTGGGGGACGGGGGGATCGGAGGGTGGACGGAATGGGGAGATCGGATATTACCGCGGATTGATATATTAAAAAGGTTTTCCATGGCTATTTTTCTCTCGATCTCTTGATTCCTCTCCGTGCCAGAACAAGGGACGCGGACAGGGGTGGAGAGGGGATACCTTTAGATGAGTTTTCCGAATGAAACATTTTTGAGGTGCGTGAAGTGTCGTTCAATTTATTTTAAACTATTGTGTCGGTCTGAATCGATGACTCTTTTAACATTTCCTCTTTGACTGCAAGCATTAAATTCTTCATGGTTTTGCCAAGAGCACTCGGCTGGTAACCCCCATAACAGAGGTGACCAAAAGGGATATGCCCGTAATGAGTCTCGAAAGGGTGTCTGAAGATATCAGCAAGATGCTAAGCAATGAATAAATTTTAGACTTGGTTCAAGCAAATTAAGACTTTTTGTTTTATCATACAGAGTATTCTCTTCGTTTTTAGAGCAGACTTTTCTGTACGTTAAGATGAAAAAATGAGAATTAGGAATACGTTTTCATTCAGTTTGAATTGTAATAACCTAACACGTAACTTAGGTTAGCTGAGACCAGTGTGAAAAGGGATGATAAAAAAAGTCAATGTTTGAGTCAGCCATCTAGTGGACATGTGCGAGTGGTGTTTCCTCAATATTACAAAAAAAGGACGGTTTGGTCATCAGCCCGAAGATTGATTTGATAGACGAGGGTAGAGCATATCTGATACTCAGCTCAAAGGTATGTGAAATGCTTACATCAGGGTAGGGGGGTCAGATCCTTTCCCTATGTCGCTTATGGTTTCCCAAAAAGATCTGGTTCCGTATAATATCTGGTACCTTGTAATTGGTGAATGGAAAATATTTACTAAAATCACCAACTCTGTGGAAGTGCAGCGACACTTAATGCTGACACGAGCAACGAAATTCCAAACACAGTAACAAGCTATTTGTTATCGCATCGATAATTTTCCTCCTAGCTATAACACAAGGAAACTGAATCTCTTCCATTGTAAACCTGTAGTAATGGTGCCTGATAAATACGAAAGAAAATTCAAGTAAAACAAGACGCTCTACGTCGTGAATCTTGACCCCATTTAGTTGTAAGAACGCAGTTCTGTCGCGTGAAATCGTGAATAGGGGAGTTTTTGCTAATATATTGCAAAGAGGGTTTACCAATTATTTTCATGTAACTGTACAGATAAAAACCACCGTATAAATGCTGGGGTCCAAACAAAAGGACCTAAGCGCATTTGCTTCGTGAAATAACTACACGATTATGCATTGGCGCTCCTTACTTGCCTGATTAATACTTTAATCAGTATTTTAAAGTCATGTGGCGATTACGCTGGACCATCTCGTGCTTTTTTGAGCATTTTATACGCCGGTCCTTCGCAAGTGACTTCTGGTAGAGGTTACAAACAATATTCTCTGTGGGGCCTTGAGCGCTCAAAGCCTGGAGTTACACCTTAAAATTTAACCCTGAGCAATAAGGAAAAGATGGTTGTAACATAGAGACACTACCAATGAAGACAGTTCTTTCGCCCTATAAATAGGAAAATAGCCGTATCACAGCACGGAGAAAACGACGCGTTCTTGGATTCAATTTAACAGAATACTTCAATTTCGCTTGAGTGAATAACTTCACTCAAGTGAAATTTTTCGCAGTACAGTATTAATAATAACTCAGTAACATTATAACGATTATCAATGAACGTGATCGGCACTTGATTTCTATTAGATGGTTATGTTTCCTTCTACGGATTTTTGATACTCATTTCGAAACAACGTAAACATATTTAGAGAAGTTTCAAAAATATTATACGATAACTGCATGTACATGCGTAAACAAGTTACGCATGAATGCACATTTTATGTATGTTACCTCCTATCAAACTGCCAACTAGTCACCTCCCTACATGCTAACTAATAATTCAGCTTCATGAATATTGCAATTCACTAAAATACTAGTGAAAATTATATAAAGAAAGGGGAACAAAGTTTTGCCAAATTATATGCTATTTTATATTGAATGGAGGAGGAAAATCATATGATATTTTCTATCGAAACATTTTTTCTAAGTTCAGTCATAGTCTGAATTTGTTAAGAAAAACACTCCCCCCAAACGTGCACGATTTTAATTCCAAAGTATAAAGAATTCCTCTTCAAGATTCCTTAGATGACAAATTTTCGTCCACTATTCTAACCATTTGAAATATTTCATAAGTGTTCAAACGCATTTTGAGCTTGATTAATTAATGAATACTCCCATTTCTGAGTTGAAACTGTTAAAAAGGTCCAGTAAGTTGAGGAATGAGTTCTCTTACTTCCCAAGCGTCGCGGCGGAACGAGGTATTAAGTTAGAGATCGAGGAAAGAATAAGAGATTTTGCGGTATTGATGGGAACGAAATTAAAGAAACGAAAGATCGGAGAGGATAGGTGTGGGGGAAGAAAGGAAGAAAATAAGAAGGAACGGGAGGGGAGGGGTTGAGTGTGGGCGGGCGGGCGGGGGAGAGTTTTCGGAGGCATCCAGCCCTCTGGCCCCAGAACGAGAGGAAGGGAAGTGGAGTTTTGGGGGCAGCGGCGGGTGGAAATAGGATGGGAAATTGGATTAAGCCGAAGGGAGAGTGAGAGGAGGGGCAGGGGGAATAATAGGGAAGGAGGAGAGGAGAAGTAAAGGGAGATGAGACCACTATCCCTGTCCCTTTTACTCCCTCCCTTGTCTTCTCTCTCGCTTACTCCCTCTCACTTCGATACGGCATCGGACACCGCAAGTCGAGGAGTTACGGGTTTGAGGGGGACGGTCATGTGAGGCGGCGGAGAGGTGAGGGGCGCCTGGGAAAGGGGGTTGGGATTCCAGGCCTAACTGGTGAGCTCAGGGTTTAGGGGTGGGGAGGGGGCAGTTCGACAAAGCGCCCCTCGACAGGGGGCGAACGGAGTATGAGTTGCGTCCGGCGCGCGCGTGTGTGCGTGGGAAGGGTCGGAGAAGAGAGAAAGAATAGGATCCGGGGAAGTCGTGTATGACGGTGTCGAGGAGGAGGGGAAAAGTTTTGATACCGTTTGCGGGGCGGGGTCGGCAATGGTTGGGGGGAGGAGCAGTTTGGGATGTTGATGGGTCGAGGGGATGTGTACTGGGTAGTGATGGGAATGGAGAAGAAGAAGAGAAGAGAAAGGGAAGGACAGAAAGAGAGGGTGAGGGAAAAGTTTCACCGACCCTTCACGCAAAGTTAACTGCAAATATTAACAATGCAACGAGGCCAATGTTGTTCATGCTCACCCTTCAGCGCTCCAAGGGATAATTTCAGTAATCTACAAAGATAACTACTCTGACGAAGAGATTACTTTATATTTTCTAAGTAAATGCTATGCCACACCTGTGCGGAAGTGTGTGTGAGTTTCTCTCCGTTAAGCAAGTCCGCTACATCCGCAGCACTACACTGCAGGATCTAAAACAAAATATTTCTATAAATTAAAAAGTAGATTAACATAATAATCAGCGTATAAAACTTATTATTGTAGTGTTTCTCCACGCAGATATCGCTGAAATGTTCCTATGTCCAGGATATGTACCTGAAACTGACATGTCTTTAATCTAATACTGATTATTATTTCTTCGTGTACAGTTAACTACTGAGTCGTGCGACTATCAGGTAAAGAAAAATCCAGGAAGTAATACAGGAGGGAGGACTGTATGAGGAAGGAATTAAAAAAATGTGGCTACATTATGTATATTATCTCCAGGAATTCCCAGAGCCGGGAGAAAGCTAACATTTGTGGAACAAAATAACATTTAAATACCTCTATATCTTTAAGGAAATTTGATTCTAAGAGTGGGAGTTTATTTAAAATAATCGAAATACTCGTTGCTATGTAGAGTGGATTTTAACTACTTCTCAACGGAATTAAAGTTTACGAGTACGCCCTGGACAAAGGTGTTACGGTATATGCCAAAAAATATTTAAATATTAAACAATTTTTCTGTATTTTGCGTTTTCTGCCGAAATCAAATTTATAAACGAAGCTGTGCAGACCGTAACGAATGCACGCGCGCATAAACTCCGTCACCTACAACTGAAATCTTCTCAAAAGAGAAATCGTTTAATTCCAAAGAAAAAAAAGATGGAAACCCAGGAAAAAAGCTTTGGAATCACCAGGGTACGTTTCAGTGAACACGGCCAGAATACGTACTGTTTCCATTCTAATTCCGTCAACCGCTGCTTGGGGGAGTGTTGGAGTGTTTAGGAATCGTAGGAGCGGGGGAGGATCAAAGTCGGGTGGGGCGCTCTCGGGGGAATGGGAGCGGAGATAGACAAAGGGGGGATGAGGGGGAGATTAAGCCCACTGGGAGGTGGTGGAAACGTGCGCGCGTGTGTGTGTGAGTGGGTGGGTGGTGGAGCGGTAGGGGAGGGAGGCTGGAGCAGTAGAGAGCATCGAGGTGGGAAGGAGGGGTGTGGCGGAGGCGCCGGAGGAATACGTGAGAGACGGAGGGGGAGCGGGAGTGGTGGGTGGCATTAAAGGGCGGGAGGGAGGGGTCTGGGAAATAATCGCCGATGAAAAGGAAGCCTCAGGAGAATATCGACAGTCATCTGTGAGACGGACGTCCCTAAAACGACGCATTAATTCATCGGGATGCCTCCAAGGCCTCCGCTCCCCCCCCTCTCAGTCTCCCTCTACAGCCCCACCCATCCCCTCTTTTTTCCGAGTTTCCATCCTCCTTGGCGGCGGCGTGTGACGCGAGGGAATCCAGTGTGCTGTGTGAGAGAGGAGGAGAGTGAGAGAGGGATGAGAAATGGAAGGATTCGCTCCACAGCGAATTTTTAGCCTCCTAAAACGATCCCACATTAATTATGCCGTCTCGTAATAATAGTCTGTCTATTTTGATGGTTTCTCGAGTTGAAATCCTTTCGCCTAGGATCTATATTTTGGGGTGAAATAGGTTCTAAACATACTCTGAGCGAAGTCATCCGATTTTGATTGAGTGCGTCCTTGTCCAACACTTAATTTCCTTGAACCTTTTTACGTGCGTGCATAGCGGTTTAGCTCATTAATGAATTAAATGTACCCTAAACGAAATAACATCTCTGACCTTAGCTAACGAAACATTAAAACCTTTTCACTCAAATTAGTTTCTTTAACGGCCAAACAACAATATTCTAAATGTGTGATCAACCTCCAAGCCAATTTATCCTGTGAAACCACAATGCATGACAACTTAAAGCTCCGAGGATTTAGATATTAATTGAGAGATTTATGATCGCAAAGGCTGTTTTGCTTATGATTTATTGTTGAAGTCCAATTTAAAATATAAGCAAAGCCATGCTTCATATTATATCATTTATACGAGGGTCATCCGGAAAGTAGTACCCGTTCGTGAAATAAAGACACAAAAGTAAATATTAACAAACATAAAAAAATTTATTTGAAAGAGGATACTTTAAACTACTTCTCAACATAATCTCCAAGTAAATTAAGGCATTTGTCATAACGTGTGACAAGTTTCTGTATTCCTGCTGCATAGTCCTTCGCCGCCAGCTCATTGAGATACAGGGTCACTCCTTCTTTAAGTTCTTCATCGCTGTCAAATCTTTTTCCTGCCAAAAAGTCTTTAAGCCTTGTAAAGAGATGAAAATCTGAAGGGGCCAAGTCCGGGCTATACGGTGGATGGTCGAAAGTTTCCCATTTGAATTGCTGCAAAAGTTTTTGTGTTATCCCAGCTGCATGAGGCCTGGCATTGTCATGAACGAGAATGACACCAGTAGACAATAGACCTCGCCGCCGATTTTGTATTGCCCGCCGTAATTTCTTTAATGTTTCACAATACGCATTGGCATTAATAGTGTCTCCACGGGCCATAAAATCAATAAGCAATACACCTCGTCGATCCCAGAAAATGGTTGCCATGAGTTTCCTGGTGGACAGAACTGTCTTGAATTTTTTTGGTTTGTTTGGTGAATGAGCATGATGCCACTCCATTGACTGTCGTTTACTCTCAGGTGATGCATAACAAACCCATGTTTCGTCACCAGTAATTATGCGAGTCAAGAAAGAGTCTCCTTCATCAGAATAACGTCCCAAAAACGTCAGTGCTGCAGCCATACGCTTGGTTTTGTGCTCATCTGTAAGCATGCGAGGGACCCATCTTGCACAAATTTTTGCATAATGCAGATGGTGTTTAACAATTTCATGAACAATTGTTCGAGAAACATTGGGAAAATGCTCACAGATGTCATCAATATTGACGCGCCGATCGTTCCTCACGAATTCGTCAACTGAGCTCACCAGTTGGTCTGTAATGACAGACGGTCTCCCCGAACGCTCATCGTCGTGTGTGTTCCCCCTCCCCATGTTGAAGTTGCGACACCACCGCCGAACAGACGACTCGTCCATTACATTGTCTCCATACACCTCCTTTAATTGGCGATGAATATCACATGGGCGAACGTTTCTTGCATTGAGGAATTTAATCACTGCCCTCACTTCACAACTGGCGGCGTTCTCAATTTTTTTAAACATTGTAAACAATCACAGAAACAACACAGGCAATGCTAGCGTCACGCAACTTGGCTCAGAGAAGGCAGACAAGCCACTGAAGCTATCTGACCTCGTCCAGCGGCTACTCGCGTCGTCAGCACTTCATGCGGCACGAACGGGTACTACTTTCCGGATGACCCTCGTATTTATGGAACAGAGTAGTTATTAATACCTATTCCCAAGTTAAAACTCTGATTTCTCTTAATGTCGCCAATGAATATGAAAAGTTTAAGTGGCCACACATTTTTTAAGTATAAAAACTGCCACAGTAATCATAATATTTGGTGTTAAACAGGCATCCTATGATATTTATTACCTACAAAAATAATGCACCCTAAAAGAGCCTCGACTATACAACCTAATAAACACGACAGCTAGTGAAATTTTGAGCAGCCTCTCGGAAGCATCCCTCTGTAATCCACCGGTAATATGTATCCCAAGATCCGCTGCATAGGCTTTAGGTGGAGTTAACTTCATGCTCACAGAAAACTTCGCCCGGCCATTCTTCAAAGTACAACTCGAGACGGGAGCACAGTTGGCGGGCGGGGGATGGAAATAAATCCGGTAGGGAAGAGGACAGGAATCAAAAGGGAGAAACTAATACGAGAAGGAAGCGGGGAGAGGGCGAGAGGAATGAAAAATGGGGGAAAGGAGGCGAATGGAAGGAGGCAGGACGTAGGGATGGGGGCGGAAGGGAGAAGAGGATCCGTGGCGCCGTCCCCGCCGTGGGACGCCAAACGGTGACACTTTGGTGGTGAGCCAAGAGAATGGGGGCGGCACAGGGGAAAGGGTGAGGAAGGGCGGAAGGGCGGAAGGGTGGGAGGGTGGGAGGGTGGGAGGGGCTGGAAAGGGGGTGGGGCGGAAGGGTGGGAGGAGCGGGGAATGACAGCTAGGATAAAGGAGGGGGGAGGAATTAGAGGAGGGGGTGGTGGAGATAGGATAGAACCATGGCGAAGAGGAAAGGCCAAAGAAATGAAGCTTCAGTGCCACGTTAATGAGACTACACTAAGCCTGGCACTCATTTCTTATGTTTGTTTACGTTGATGTATATGGACTCACACTGAATGAGATTATCCAATTAGCCGTGAAACACAAAAACAAGTCAGACGAAAGAATTGAGTCCGACATGGAATAAAAAAGGATAACCTCAAGCTTTGCGCTGATGCCAAGGTCACTATGAACCGATCGAAGACGATGGCAAAATAATTTTCATATTGAGTCTGAAAGTGAAATCGCATGGCATCTAAGAGTTTGTTGTCAGGCAGCCCAAGTTAAATTCAGATGAAAGCAAAACGCTCTGAGGGAGTAAGATTGTGCCAGGTGTTTTTGACGCTCTGAGATTGAGTGATTCTCTACAATCATGGGAAAAGTTGACAGTGATTACTAGTAAATTAATGATGGTAAGTTTTTGATCAATTTTCAGTATTTTACAGAAAAGACAAGTAAAACCAGCGTGTTTTCTCAAACACTTCATTATACAAGTAGCAGATTGGTAGATTGTTAGCCCATTATTTGCGACAAAAAGTTGAGCACTGATAATCGACTAAAATATAAAAACAATAGAATCGGTTGAAATAACTCTACCTGTACAAACACTTGTTTTAATGTGATAAAGAGTCACCATGGGGAGTTTATATATATATATATATATATATATATATATATATATATATATAATATATATATTATATATATATTCATTCACACACAGAAATAGATATAAGGGAAGGGGATAGGAAAGCACACAAAAGGCGAACACAATTCGAATAACTGGCATTATTTTCTTGAAATTTCTTCTCATACTACTATATTATTATTATTATTATTTTATTACTCTTATTTTATTAGAAAATCTCAATAGTATTACACGAAATAGCTACGTCAAACGACATTAAATGGTATCTGTAATTGTGTTATTGTAGTTGTACTAATACATTAAACCAACCAAATATCTCTGAATGTGTTGAGTTCTAAATAAAGTTGATTTCTTTCATGCGTCAGTCTATTCAGATGAGATCGAGAGTGGACAGTAAGAGTGTCTTAAACGTTTTTTCACGATATTAATGAAGTTGCCTACTCCATTTACATAAATACCTTAGTAGTCAAACATTTAGATGTTCTCAATCTACAGTTTCGTGGAAGCATGGTATAAAACAGCCATTACCATAGGAATAAATGTTCTCAATTGTTTCTCCATCAATGGTAAGTCGTCTCCGATGTAATCAATTATAGAAAATAAAGAATTCTTGATTTAGTCTAGAATATGACCCGCCAGTTACTTCATCGTTCACACGGTGACGACCCCACTCGCGTTGTCGGTAGAGCAGAAAAGGTTATCACGTTAGTCATCCATTTAAAAACACTTGCAACCCTAGTGTGCTATTCCCTTACATCGCCGTTCCCCACATCGAATGACAACGGAGGCGGAATGCAATGCGGGGGTTAAAAGAGGGAGGGCTTGTACAACCGGTGACGTGGTTGTGGCGGTCGGGGCGGGATATCGCATGGATGAAAGGGGATTGTTGAGGTGGGTGGGTGAGAGGGTTCTCTTCTCCATGCCCCACCGCCCTCTCCACTTGCTATCGGTCCTCAAGACGCCGACGGGGAGGGCCCCCCCTTCCCAAATAGGGTGCTCTACCTAAGGCGCAAGGGCAGCACTTGTATTCCGTTGTTTTCCATCACGAAGGCGAACTGTCGGCTCAGTGGCTAGCGCAAAGAGGCAGTACCTTGCCGCTGGTGAGGGAAATGAGTGGGAAGTGGAAAGGGCCCTTCTGTTTCAGCATTTCTCTCCCAACCCGCTCTCTTTCTCTCTATCCTCTCCCTCTCTCCCTCCCTACCCCATCTCTTTCGCACTCCTTCCTCACACTTCTAAACTTCTTTCTCCCGGGCGGTTCTTTCCGCATGTCCTCTCGTCCCTTCCTCCTTGTGTCATAAGACGTTTCGTCTTTGACTAGCATTCCAAAAGCACTCTGTGTATTTTGTTCTCTAAGGCTGGCGTTTGAGTTGGCTGCCGGAAATGTTTTTTTTTGCGGAGGGTAGAACCGCTTGGGTCCCGTTAACTTTCCGGGCATACAATGTATCTATGCATGGGATTCAGGACCTTAACAACATGATTCGGGCACTAATCACGTCCCCCATTTGGAAGAGAAGGTCCCGTTCCAGGCCCTAACGCAATTCAAATTAGCAGAAACTCGAACTGCATGAAACCCTGGGATGAATTCTTAGAGAGTTCCTGAGAATTTACCTTTCTCCCGGCACTAAGTTTCAAATTTCCTCAGGCATTCGAGTTTTAATTCTTGCAACCCTTTTATTCAAATGCTTTTGGTAAATACTTGCTAATTTAATTCATCAACTTGTCACACTTTTCCAAACACCCTTAAGTCCATTGTTTGCATTTCTTCAGCGTATAGTGATGATTGCTTACACTGAACTTGATCCCTGAATCACCTTTTTTTAAAAACCTATTGCCTTTCTAGCTTCATATTTGTTTAAAGTTGCCTTGGCTTCTTTCATCACATGTAGTTCTCAGAAGCCTAATTTGAGGCGTAAAAATGTCATTAATATTTTAATTTCACTACTAACAATCTGTGCAATAAATACACTTGTTCTTCCAGATGGTACCAATTCTGGTTTCTATTTCTCTGTAATTTTTTCCTAGATATGAAATTAATGTTTCTTATATGCAATTTATATTTTATACACACGTTCATCCTAATTTATAACCCTAACTCGCCCACATCATCGACCTTGCTTTATTTCTAGCGTTGGTAGGGAGAGGATTTCTTGTAGGAGTAGGTAATAATGTTGCGTTAAGGCCCCATCCTAGGAAGCTAGCGATCTATCTACGCGTTTTCCCAAAGGCTCCTTACCCTCCGCACACCACTTCCCTTCCCAAATCCTCTCCTTAATCGTTCACTCCTCCCCTGTCCTCGAGGGCCACTCACTCCCTGCCACCCTACACCCTTTTCCTTCCCCCCTTTCACCCTACCTCGAGCACCCTTTGCGTCTCTACTCCCACTCCATCGCACCCTTATTCACCGGAACCCCCTCGGTTCAACCACCCTCTACTCTTCACTTCCAAACCCCTCCCATTCCCCCCTCATACACTCTCCATCCCCCGGCCACCTCATTCCAAACTCGGTTTCTTTCCCCTTCTCCCTACTCACATTCCCTCCCCTCTTCTTCACTTTCCCCATTCTTTTTTCTTCCCATCTCTTACTCTCTCTCATTTCTCGTTTGATTCTCTATCAAAGTTCTATCTAATTTCCTTTGATCCCATCTAATTCTCTGCAAAACTTTCCCTAAAACACACAGCATTGTATCCTATTATTTTACTTTACTCAGTTATAAACATACATAAGTTCTATTCATTTCTGAAATACAACTGAAAAAATCTACGCTTAATATTATTTATAAGAATGATTTTCCAAATACTGCTTATTCAATTTTTCAAAGTACACTCCGTTTCCTAGTTGAATCGCCTTCAATTCCTGGCTCAAACTTCGTAATAACAGCACTGCATAGATACCAGTGTCTTTCAACGACCGTTCCTCTAATCATGTCAATTTTTCCAGCTGTATAAGATACCCCTATGTGAGCAAGACTGCCTTTAGGTACTTGTGATGAAAAACTTTGAATGTACTTCACTTTGCCATTATTTTCTTTCCAATCCTTTTGGATCACCGTTTTATTTTTTTCGCTTCCTACTGATCTCTCCTCTCCTCTATCCCTTATATACTTCCCCATCACGCTGTATACGCTCTCTTTTCTTCCCTTGTTTTATTAATTTTTCCCTCGCTTTCCT
This sequence comes from Hetaerina titia, assembly GCA_037158775.1. Taxonomy (NCBI): domain Eukaryota; kingdom Metazoa; phylum Arthropoda; class Insecta; order Odonata; family Calopterygidae; genus Hetaerina; species Hetaerina titia. The sequence continues at coordinate 124,634,433 of CM073769.1, forward strand.
CTAATCTCGATTCCCCCAATTCCTTCCTATCCTTCTTTCCATGTTCCTTCCAATCCCTCCATGCAAACACTCCCGAGAGCACTGCCTTTTTCCTCGGATGTATGACGCACAGGAACTGAACCACTCTTTCCCCCGCACCAAATATATTTTCATTTACACGTGTTCCGTCACCTTCTTCTTATCCCCGGTTATGTTTATGCTTATGAGTGATGTCTTTGTTTTATAGCAGTTGGAACTTCACCATTAATTCGACTTTCTGTTTTTTTCTCGCGCCATCGTGAATTTTAAACCTCCTACCCCCACACCTTCCCGCATAAGCGACGCACGAGACTATGGCCAAAAGAAGCCCAAAGGGTCCTAAGCTCGCAAATAATGGGTCTAATTAATCCAGGGCCCCATTCTTTTGCCTTTCGCCCACAACCCTCGGAGCTTTTTTTTAAGCTGTTCAGCCTTCCTTTCCCTTCCCTCCTACCCACTCCCACCCCAATCCCAATCCCTTCTCTTCTACACCTCCTCCTCCGCTCTTCAGTTGCCGTTGTAATCCCCGAACCAAAGCTACATTCCCTCACTCCTGGGTCCCTCTCTCACTCTCTCTCATCCTCTCTATTTCTACCCATTCATTACCTGGGAATCTCTTTTTTCCCCGTCACGTGACTACTCCCCCACCATTCCAAGTACTCATTTGTTTTCCTATCCCTTATCCAACCTCCCTCCCTAGCCCATTAACTCCGCCCTTTCAACGCTCCCTCCTTCCCTACCTCTCTCTCAATTTCGCCATCCCTTTCACTCTCTCTCGCCCACCCACAACCGCACGCATTATCTCCATTCCCTCCGTCCCTTTTCCTCCTCTCCCATTGTTCCATTCCTCTCTCTCATCTTTCGTCGGTCCGACCAAGTATCCCACGCTGGGTGGCCCCTTGTGCAGTGTTGGCGAAACCGCCGAAGGCATGACAAAGTTAACAAAGCGGAAGATAAATGAATGCTGGACGTATCATTTGAAATTTTGCTGATATTAAAGAACGCAATATGGCGAATTATTAAAAGTATGGACTAATAGCCAATGGTATTTTCAAAATGTGAAGGAATTAAGCATATTTATGGAAAACGCATCGTAAAATAACAATCAGTTAAATTCCATCTAAAAAAAGGTTTGAAGGATCATATAGGACAATTTTCACTGTATAATTAATAATAATCAATCACAATTAAAGACGAATATTAATTCTTTACTGTCCTCAAGAACTATTCATGGGTCGTAGCTTACTTATGGCTTGTAGCTTACTCCTGTGATATTTCCGATTCCCTTTTAAAAACCAGATAAATCTAAAGTTATTGGCAATCAGTTCAAAACACCTCACGCATCGTTATAAATAATGAGCTATTTAAAAAAAATGCTGAAATTGGTTTTATAATGCAAAATCAAATAAAAATATTGGCTGCATTGGTGGTCATTCCGATATGCTTAGTCTTATGCTGTAGTTAATTCTGTGCTTCCATTTATTTTACAAGGAATTAGCGAGTTTCGGGGGGTACGCTACCACACTAGGTGTTTGTAAATATGTTTAACAAAATATTCAAAATTTTTTTATAAAAATTACATATATATGCATGCAATTTTATCTATAAACGTAGGTATAAATGTGTGTTACCACCTGAAGAACTGCCAAGTCGTAATCATATATAAACACAGTAATCAACTCGAAGGTTCATTTGGTTGGTGATGGTATAGTTCACCCATTACTACGCCCGACGGCGTGTGAAATTCATACATAAGGGTAGGGTGGGCAGTGCCTTTCACCGTGCTGGCTATGGTTTCCCTCGTACCCGAAAATCACACAGCTTGGGTGGAGTTGAGTATGCCCAGAGAAGCCTGTCCAGGAATCAAACCCGGACCTTCCGGTCAGTAGTCCAAATCTCCACCCCTGGAACACCGTGTCTCCATAAATTTGTAACAATTTCCTTGAGTAAAAATGATATATTCACCCATCGAAAAGTACACTAAGCGGCCAATTTATACGCTTAGGTGGCTCCCAAGACATTTTTTTGGGTGAATAACAACTTAATAATCATTTAATAGTTTAGAACATAGTCATAATTTTTCACAAAGACGTTTATCTGTGATGATGAATTATCCAAAATACTTCTTTCTTCGTTTTATGTCCGTAAATTGTTTTCTATTCTTGCACATGCATGATGAATCAGACCGTATCTGCCAGTTAAGACCATTGTATCAAAAAAATATTTCTTCTCTATTTTAAGACATCAAATTAAACGAAATTAGAAGGATTTGTTTGAATGAATGACTATTTTGTGTTATTTGATAGGTACTCGTATTTAATGAAGTTCCGATTGAGTCAAACGGTTAGCAGTAATTTCCAATTGTCGTCGATGAACTTGGACACATTTTAAAATTTGTCTTTAATAGTCATTGAAAATTTTGGGGTACCTCATAAAATTAGGTACGAAGTATGGTCTGAGCAGAATAGAGACTAATTTGATAAGTGACGAAATTTTAAAAAATGGCATTATGACGAAATTATTTTTAGGAATCGTAAAGTTGAAATACGACTTGTCTACTAGAAGGTAATTCACTGATGGATTTGCGAGTCCGCAGTTATGCTAATATGTAGTTTTCCTGCCCAATTCCTGCTTCGCGATCTTTTCTAAATGTCGTAAATAAACTTGAATCCAATCCATTAACGTCCTTTTTATTCTCTACCAAACACCCTTGTCAAATTGATAGAGCTGGATCGATCTGGTTGCAGGGGGAGGTCGCGAAGAAATGAATCCATTGAGTGTGCTAACAAGGAGACAGGGGAGGTGTTGAGGCGCCTTGTGTCAACTTTCGTCCATTCCCACTCCCTTACACCCCACTTTTTTTCTGTCCCCGTGCACTCCGCAGCCCGCAACACGCGCCCACGCATCCGCAACGCCGGCCGCCCGACCCCGCCCCGCGCCGCCTCCTCCCCCCCCTACCCTTGCCCCCGCTCCTCCTCCAGCCCTCATACACACACAGACACACCACTGGAATCTCCGCCTCCTTTTCCTTCCTCAAAAGACCCGCAAAAAATAAAACCAATCCCTGCCGCCCCCGCCGCCCCAAAAACCTCCCAATTCCTGGAGCCACCGAGCAGATATAATATATCTCCCCCCAAAACTCCCCAGCGCACCGCAAGGGGTCTCCGCGGTCACACATCTCCACCCTGACATCACTTAAATCCCGATCCACGTCCAAATATTTTGCGAAGGCTTCGCATCGAGAAGAAAAGCCGTAACGACCCCAAAGTCCAGGACGAGAGGGGTCGGAGGGATGGGATTTAGCTCGGGAGGTGGGCGAAAGAGGGATGGGAGGGTGTAGGGGATGGGAGCGGAGAGGGAGAAGAGAAGTATACTTTCCGAAGTCAGCGCCGCTTTCGGAGTCTCCCTCCCACCGTGGAGGGATAGGGGAGAAATGAGGTTACACCGATTGGAAGGGGAAAAAGAGAAAGGGAGGGGGGAAATGTGGAAGGTGGTCCAGCCGGGTAAGCTTATCCTTTGAGTGGAGGTTGGTCGGACATGGTGTTAGTGGTGGGCGGGGAGGGAAGAATACCTACGGGAGATGGAAAAAATTTTTATCGATGGGAAGGGAGGGAGACTTGGAGAGCGCGTAAGGACAGTGCGACCACAATTTTTTTATGGTGCCTCCGTCTCCTCTTGGCGATTATTTCCCCTCTTTCTTGTTTG
>CM073769.1:124638255-124768776 GCA_037158775.1 Hetaerina titia
TCTATCTCAACTTATCACTTGGCTAATTTTCAATCCGTCCGCCGTTCAACAATTTTGATAGGTCCATTTTATTTCCCTTTCGCCTTCTACATTACGTCAATAGATATTCTATAGTAGGGTGGTTGGACTCATTTGAGTGGAAATTAGGCCTCTCGGACGTACGTAATAAATTTTTAAATGGCACAAATTTAATAAATAAGGTTCGTTTTCACTATTTACATGTTGGATAATTTGGCTTAAAGCGCACCAAACCCCGAAACCTAGCATAGCTGGAATCTCTGGACGTTATTCATTTATACATTATAATGCAACAGTTTCCAATTGTAAAAATCATTCTCCTTGATCGGGATGATTGTTACAGAATTGCATTCCGTGATAGTTTGGTCAATCAAAAAGCACACATAACCGAATAGGCAACTTTGATTAATTCCCCGAAAGAGGGAAGTTCATTAGACTGACAATAATCGTTAGCAGCATTAGTACATCTCGGAGCGTCGGACGTTCTCTGCAAAAATTTTAGTTATAGTCATTGGACAACTTACGACGTCAGGCGCTGGGGGTACAGCCGCAGGAACCACGCAGATGGAACGAAGCTCGACCAGCGGCGATTAAAATTTCAAAGCTAGAAGAAGAAGAGGAAGCCAGTTTTTGTCACCAAGCGGCTGAAACTTACAGAATGGCAGCTCTGCGGTAGGTCCAAAAGTATTTAGTTCCAGTTCTGCAGATCAGCTGACAATGATTCATCGTGTTCTCCCGAATGATGGATTGAATGAGATAGGGGACAATTTGAACTCGCTTGCTTGCCGCCAAATGAACATGTTTACTCTCCCATCCTTCCTCTCTCACCCTTCTTTCTCCCTCTCCGCTTCGTCCTCAATCACTGTCCCCCTCGCTCACGACCCAAAATCAGGGATAATTATTCACGCCTACTCTTAATAATTACCGCTGTTTTTCACGTTCCTAAATCATTAGGAAGGTTTTTTTAGGACGCGATGAGAAGTACGCAGACTGTAGTCCTTTTTCTTATGTTATTTTACAAAAACCATTCATGAAAACTTACCGATTCCGTTTTTATAATGAATTCTTTATAGAGAAAAATAATCACAAAGCATTTCTTGTCAAAGCCGTTAGAAAAAGGCAAAAATAACGTACTTGGCCATTGTTATTGAAAACATCCTACACCGACGTCCTCAATAGTTTTCTCAGAATGGTTTAGTGGGTAGCTATATTAAAACACTCTCAGGAAACTTTGAAGGAAGCCAGTGCAGGAGTTTTCAATAACAATGGGAAAATGCGCAATTTTTGCGTTTTTTCTTAACTGTGTTGACAAGAAATTCTTTGTGATTATTTCCCTCTCTGGAATTTATAAAAACATAATTGGTAGGTTTTCATGAAAGGTTTTGTAAAATGACAAAATATAAAAGCATAGTATTCGCACTTCTCGTCGCTTGCAAAAAAACCTTTCTAATGATTAAGGAATGTGAAAAACAGCGGTAATTATCAAGAGTAGGCATGTATTATTACAATAATTATTAAAATAGGCATAATGATGGTAAGCAATAGGTGAAGTATCAGTTTTATTCATCTGTTGAATTTCAAGTATTCATTTATGAACATACATTTACTAGATCAAATGCCATTTTCCTTGAGCCTATGCCCATGCAGTTAGTACGCTCATTCCATGATTTATCCAGTTTTTAATTCGCATTTCTAAAATCGTATTTTGTCTGGTATCTGGTCTGAACTGTCAACGTCTTTTCGTTGATTAAGAATTATCAAAATTGATTAATTTGGAAATCGATCAACTCCAAAAAAAACAAAATATGCAATAAATAATATTGATTATAAATCTTATTCATTCAATCTAGTATAATACTATATAAATGAAATATTTTTACCGGAAGCATTGTGTAATATCATTGATTAAAATAATTCATGGAAGGCACACGGACGAAAATATTATTTTACGATTTTTGGTCAAACTCGCTTTCTAATAAAAACCTAAATACAGTTGAAATATACATGTATGTTTTGGCAATTTTCGCTTTTTAAACAACAGCCAAAATTCAGTATATTAATCATATTCCAAAATCAATTGGCGGCAGCTCTAACTGCTTCAATAAATATGCCACTGCGCAGCCCTATAATGATAATCAATCATTTAATCACTGCCATATATTCTCCATTTCTCCTCCAAGTTTAAAAAAACTTGTTTTTCTTCATGTAAAATCCTAATTTTTGGAGTCATTTCATAATGTATGTGATATTTCAACAAAATTAGTCTGCATGACTGGTAGTTTATACTGCTGACTTAATACAGCAAAAATATTTCCTTCGGGATCATTAATTTCCGATGCTTTCTCATTTAACGTATTCATAATTAATATGACACAAAATCCAAATACAATTTGCTATATTTTCTCACATTTACATTCCAGACTGTTCCTCTTCTCAGCCTCTAAATTGTACGTTTACGCTTCAAGCGTTAAATAAGGGATTTTTAACAAAGGTGTAAATATTACATGTTTTTCTTGATTATGAATTATTTTTAGAAACCGATGCATTAAACTTTCAAATACAAATTATTAACATCAATTTAATCGCTCCCAAGTTTACTTAGATACATTTTTATCACACATATTTTTGGGTATTCGTCACTTTCTATTTTAATGGTTTTGCTGAATTAAGCTGAATTATTCAACTGTTTGTAAATATCTTCCTTAAATTATTTTAACAAATATATTGCTTGAAAATTTGTCAAATGTCTTTCCTTTCCGTAATGCGAAAAGTGATTTGTTTGATGGCTAGTTAGTCCTTCAAAATACATAAAAAAATATGTATTAGTCAATTCTAATGACTTTATGTTGATCATACGAAATACTCTGAAGTCGCATTCCCTTTTTTATTACAGCCGTCACGCAGTTTACTTGGGCTTCAGCAGATTTTGGAGCAGGTTCAGTATCAATGAACCTCACTTTCCATATCAAGGCATTAAGACTTTTACCTGGTTACTCAAATATGTTTTATTTATTTTAAATAACCTGCGATTAACAGGAAATGATTATAGTTATCCACATACGTAGTTAAGTAAGATATATCACTCTTTTTTATTTAGTTATAAGAGTGACATCCTAAGACAATGATTTCAAAATAGCAGTAGGCCAAAATTACATTTGATTATGATATATTATATCTTTCATCTCAAGGTTGTCCTTATCTTTTTAAGTTCTATTTTGATTTAATTAACTAACGGTATATAAATACGTGCTCCACTTGAAGGCGTAGACGTCCTGCCACCAAACCGTATTTTCATTTCATAGATAAAAACAGCACTCAAAAGGATTATGCTCATCAACCGTGGCATTTACTCGAGTTTTAAGCTGAGCAAGTCACACGCTTGCGTTGTCTATTCGCTACGACATTTTTACTGTCGGCAGTTACAACCAGGCTTTCCACTCATAAAACCTTTGGCACAGAAACCTCCAAAACTCCGTGTAGGAAAAATAAATTTTTATGGGTCTGTTAACATTTGAAACGAAGCTGCAGCGAAATTATCCCCTCAGAATGTCTCCATGTCGCGTACTGCCGAAAAATCTTAATGGACCCTTAACCGCCGGACACACGTACCCATTAGATCGAGAGCCAGCGGAAGAAACCGAAAATACTCCCCGCACAAGAGTGGAGGATTTACGAGTCGAATGCCCCTCAAAGAAATAAATGACCCATCCCCTCCTCTTTCCGCCTCCTACTCCTCAATCCCTCTCACCATTTTTATCGCCTCTTACGTCAACCCCCGCGACCCTCTATGGAACAAGTGAAGAGCTCGGAAAATGTGAAACCGAGCGATTCTAAGCAGCGCTGGCCTTCCTCCGCTCGCGGGATAATGAAGCGTCCTCAGGACGAGGAGATGAGTCCCCGCGTGCCAAAGGAGAAGAAGAACCGCCCTGAAAATTGATCATCGGCACGACGCCGCGGATACAACCAGTCGACAACCGGAAGCTCGGCAAACCGCCCCAGCAATTAGGAGCAAAAATTGCGGTCATTTGAGGGCCGAGCGCCCCCGAAGTGCCTCCACGCCTCTAACTACTCTCCTAAACCGGCATGACGATCTTTCTACCTCCTCCCCTCGCCCCGAGCGACCTTCGAACCCAACCCTTCCATCCCCATAGCTAACCCTTCGTCAACCCCACATGGACGCGTAACCCCTTCGACCCTGGGAGGATCTACTTGATCGACGGGAATCGGAGTAAAAAGTTTGATGGGGTGAGGGAGGGGAAGAGTGCGGGGTTGAGGTGTTGTTGAGGGTGGATAAGGGGTGGGGGGACGACGGTGGATCGAAGGGAGAGTAAGGACGGGGGACGGACGGACGGGAGGGCTTGGGCGACGTCACGGCGTCGACGGCGATAAAGGCGTCGCCTAGTCGCTGCAATATTTTCATGCGACGCACCCCGGAGAGGATGGAGAGAACCCTCCGCTACTCCGCCGCGCTGCGGGACCCGCCATTACTTACGAGCCGTCATCCTCGCCCTCCTTGGAGACGAGGCCCTGCACTCGGAGGTCGCTGCAATGGCCCCGCCTCCCTTGGTTGCCCACTTCCCCACCCCACCCCCCACTGTCGCTTTCCGTCCCCCCTTCACATTCCACGCAGTTAAAGGATAGAGCCTAGGAAGGAGGTGCGCGCACAAGTGCCCACACGTTAAAACGCCGGCCGCGTCCGCCTGCAATATATTCCCACGAAACGACCATGCAGAAAGACCTTTTAGCCTTGAGTGGTAGTTTTGAAAAATAAAATTTTTATAGGGTGGCTGTGCGGACTGAAATTTTTAATTTTCTGCATTTTAATGACTGATTTCACTAAACATATGAAGCCTGAGTAGGATAAATTGTCTTTTATATCCATTCCATTTCAATAAAGAAGATATCCTCACTCATTAATCGTTGGGTTAATATCAAACTTTGCATGAAATCATGTACCATTCGCTTAAATCATTGCTTGTAATGATAGTGAGATCGTATGCCCTTTATATTGAATAAAATACAAAACCAAACAGTCGCAAATAGTTGGGCAGTTTCATACTGCAATAGATTCCAATTTGATTCATTTTAATGATTATAATCTTCCAAAAATTAATTATAATCCGATGCATATGCTAGAAATGTCAAGTCGGGTTCATCATTATCCTCCATTTTTATATAATTTTTCCACCAGAATTTCATAAGAATATTGCTTCCTTTACATTTCATTCGCAAATTGTCCGTAATATCTTTACTCTGACGAGATTTTAGAAGCGATATGTTGCTCTATCCAAAGCGCACCGTGCTGGAAATTGTTTTCTCAAGTCACCATTTGTATTCTCATGTTTTCCTTCCCCCATTTCTCACATTTCTATTTGCCATTCACATTGGCCATTATTGGCTAACTTAAGGTAAAGTTAAAAAATAAAACGCCCAATTTTCCAAATAATAAAATGGCTCACCATTTTTTTGAAATTCATTGTGTCATTAGTAATTTCATATCAAGAGACTCTTTTGCGGGATGTTTTCTCTAACATTACATTTTTTACCTAATTCATGGTGTCATAACCAATGGAAAGAAATTTATACGACATAAATGTCTTTTAATCAAGAATGTCTAAACGGAACAGCACGGAGAAATGTTTAAGAGAGAAGTGAGTTTATGGGAACTTTATTGAAAAGATTTTAATGAAAAATTAAAAAAAGGCGTTGTTATATTTTCTAATTACTGAATTGGATTCTAATGATTAAAGCTCATTCTTTAATATATTCAAGTAATTTAATGCAGAGGCAGCTTGATAGCTCAGATTTCAGCTTCAGTATTAAAAAATAATCGGGTATTAATGTGAGATACACCATTATTATGAATGTGTAATAAGGAACAGCGTTGAAATTTTTTAAACATTAAAAACCTGAATATCGCGAAAGTCGATATGTATTTCATGGAGGTTGTGATTATTAAATTAAACAGAGTTATTAATGATGACTTGTCACTGAATCAAAGGAAATATTTTCTCTTAACTAAGACTTATCACAATATAAAGATTATAGTCATGAATTTCGTATTCTTTAAAATACTTAATTCATAAGTTAACAAGTAAAAAATCTTGTCTATGATTAGCAACCACTGTCAGTAAAGTCCTATTTCGTATGTCTTAAAAATATTTGAATAATCAAGGACTCCCAACACACAGTGGGCTCTCAATCTTTGGCTTAAAGGGAGCAAAAATCACATTTAGTAACTGTCTGCTGAAAGGGTTTTTTTTATAATTGCCCACGAAATAAATATGAAGATAAAATGTGAGAATATCCGACAGTAAATCATAAACGATTCAGCTTATATGTTCATTATCACATGTTTTTGAGTCTCCTGCATGTTTGTGTGTGCTTTGTGATGGCTTCGCGTTATATATCATGCATAATTTAAAAGATTTGGTTCGCTAGGATCAATGGGAAGACCATTTTGTCAACTTCAGTCCGTATTCATTAGCTTTTTAACTGATTCACTCTTTTTCTTCATTCGCTCTCATTCTGCACGCCTTTAAGTCACTCCTCAAACTCACTCTTAGCTCAACTTCTCCTACGACCTGCCCTCCATCGTCGTCGTCGTCATAGGACCGGCTCCCAAACGCCACTGCCCCCGGCACCCCTGTTTCCCGGCCCGGCGCGGCAGGTCGGTTGGTCGGTCGGCGCTCGCTACCCCTTTCACATCCATCGGACGCAACCCGCAAAGCGCCCACGCTCCACCTCCCAGCTCAACGCCCCGCATCGCAGGATATATATGAGAAGCAAGCGAATGATCCCGAATGGCCCCAAATGGGGCGGCATTGTCATGGGTGATGTAGTGCGACGCGGAGATGGAAGGCGCGGGAGGGGGGCGCCGAGACGCACACAGTGAAGGGACGGGGGTTCGAAAAGAGGGGGCGGGAATAACCCCGGTGGCAGCCGAGGGAATAGGAGCGGTGCGGTCAACGAAAATATAAAACTCTGGGATGATGCTTTTATTTATCGACAGCGCCGGGGAATCGGTGGTGGCTGGCAGGGGTAAATAGGGGGGGGAGGGGTATCACGAGGAGTTGTGGAGGGAGAGGCGAGGGTGGGTTTGGAAATGAATGGTCAGTGTTGAACGAACAGCGTAGGGGATGGAGTGATTAACGGGTGATCAAAACCGCAAAGGAAATTGCCATGGAGGCTGCGAGAGGGAAAGGACGAAAATCGAGCAATATCTTTAGTAATATTACATATTTATATTATAAACATATATTAGCTGCCCTTACTTGGTCGACGGGGAGAAAATTAGTTTTATGTTTTCGTAAGATTTATTTCCTCCGTGCATATTCCCTGAATTATTGTCCTCGCAGATTTTTACACATAAATATGTATTAAACTGGCTTATTTTAATGCGTGTTTCACTTTTTATTTCAACCAACCAACACACTTAGGAATTCAGGAAATGTATTATTATATTCAAATAAGGTACTACTTTTTCATATCATATTAAGTAATAGAGTTTTGACTTTTCTTACCCGTGCTACCCTGAATAACGCATAAATGTATCAGCGATAGTTATAAATTCAACTTTAAAGACATTATGTATACATCTTGTACTACGTTTGCCACTTCTTTTATTGAACAAACATTATTGAAGCCTTATAACATTAATATAGTAACGTGTATTTTCACCTCGTTTTTCTTCCGCGAGTCTCGGAAATATTTCCAACCTTTCTAGGGAGAAAATAGTGTTTCCAAGGAATAGTCTGAGCAAGCGTACGTGTGCAGAGAAAGTAATTTCCTTTTTTACTTTTCGCGGTGTGACTCCACAGTCTCAGTGATAACGTTTTGACAGCAAGATAATATTTATGCATACATTTCTAAAAATAGCTATTTTAAAATCACTCCGTTCTTAAATTATAAATATGAAAACAAACTGTGAATTTCTAATGCAATTCGAACGCTTTTCACTTATTAGCAGCTTGGCGGTCAGGAAAGAAAATATATTTCGCCACAATGGCGATTTTTTTTTCTTTTACTTGGTCTCGTAGTAATGAGTTAATGATGGTTTCCAGTTGTTTTACGACCCCACACGGTCCGTGGTGCATAGCAAAGGGGACCCTTTGCACAGCTCACACTCCTTTAACCGGCGAAACATTGAGTAGGGAGAGGACCCGCATGAATAATGCATTAAACGGAGTTCCCCAGCGCCTCTTCGCGTCCTCCCCTCCGGCACACATACAGCCACCTCTTAAAGTAAGGCGCTCTGGGAGGAGAAACGGAGACATTATCGTCACTTCAGTGGGGCCTTGTAAGTTTATGGCGGAGATGTTACAGGGTGATTTTTTTTAGTGTTTCGCCCACCAATGAAATTTAATTGCTCAGCTTAGTTGGAAACCTTGTACTATAACTTAATCCAAACAAACGAAGCAACTGAACATTACGTTAAGTGATGAAATAATTTTATTCTTTCGTTAAATTCGGCAAAGAGATTGCGAATGTGAACCTTGATTGAATATGAACGCTATTATATCTCGTTACCTTAAGATATAATACAAAATTTACTTTTACTTATCAACACAAAAGCCTTCTGTACCAGTTTATTTTTATACATCCCTTTTTCTGGTTTGTAAATATCAATTCTGTGTATAGCTCCAAATTATTTGATTGATTATGCTCAAATGAAAACTAAAATCCATAAGAAGAGTAAAATCAATTTTGACGAGGAAAAGACAAATTTTTCACATTTTATGTACGGTGATGAAATGAGACTTGTTTGATGAGTCATGAGCCATTATAAAATACTTATTCACACATTATAATGAGCAAAATCTGAACTTTATCTTATGTTCTTATTTTCACGTTCAGTGGGTATGTAGTACATGTTTCATCAATTGACTATTTTTGAGTCAGCAGTAGCCGTTGCAATTTAAAACATTCAGTTTACTTAAGCTGCATTAAAATTAGTTTTCTCCTGATCAAAACATCATTCAAGGCATATGTGCTACTAAAGAATTCTTACGAATATTTTTTTCTTTCCTATAGCAATAGGAAGAAAATGATTTTAAATGTTTAAAGAGGGGAGGCGATCATTTCTGTAGCAGGTTAGAATAAATGCTTCACTGTTCTTATGGAAGTGAACATTACCACCGCTCTTGCAACTGTGAGGTGAGATTATCGAATAACGTTAAAGGCACTATCAAAAATAATGAAAGTTTCATTTGAACCCTACAAAATTGAGATTATCTTGCGAAAATAAATGTAAAGTATTTTTATAATCCTCCATAGTTCAGCTCCATGTGACTTTTTTCTGCTCTCCAATGTGAACTTTCAACCTTCGTTGAGAGCGTTTTTCATCAACAAAAGCTGGCGTCAGAATTTAAGTCAAACCAAAGGAATCTGTAACATGTATATGCTACATACGAGGCGTATTCTTAAAGTAAGTACCGTTTGCTTATATTTAAATATTGGCGCTTTAGAACACAATTTTGCTCCTGCAGCGCCATCTACTGATTTATTGAAAAGCTAGAGCAGCATTTGTTTTGTTTCTGAAGTCGTTTTCTTGTACGTGCATGAAAACAACAATGTCCGCGACAATCGTTGATCCCGCCAGCTGTGAAGTGCGTTCTGTCATACGATTCTTGTATGCAAAAGGATTGTCGGCTGCTGAAATTCATCGGGAATTATGCCTAGTTTAGAAACCTACAGTTATGAGTGAAGTAAAGGTTAGACAATGGTCCTGTGATTTTAAAAATGGACGAACAAATGTCCATGACGAAGAGCGAAGTGGTAGGCCCAGTATTCTGACCAATGAAATTGTTTCGAAAGTGGAACAAAAACTGCGATGTGATCGTCGATTGACAATTAATGGTCTGGCTGAACAATTTCCTCAACTCGGACGCACTACTGTCTACAATATTGTTACGGAAAACCTCGGATACCACACATTGCGTGCAAGGTGGGTAGCGAAAATGCTCACCGACCACCACAAAGAGCAAAGAATGTCCAGTGGATTCAACCCTCAGGCGGCGAGTTTCTATGCAGAGGGGTTAAAGAAGTTGGTGCAGCGGTACGAAAAACGCTTAGAAGTGAACGGCGATTATGTAGATAAGTGAAGTAGGTTTGTAGCTAACTAAAAGAGCCAATAAAATGTGTTTCATATGAGTATATTTTTTCCTGTGACCAAACGGGCCTTACTTTATGAACACGCCTCGTATTACCTTAACAATATATCATAAAATTTTATTTTTACACAGTAAATTATACTAATAAAAACCTTATGATTGCTCTTTATCGAAAGGTCCATAAATTTCCGTTAACAAAAACGTTTCTTTTCCGTATTTGATTGAGTTTAGCTTAAAATAACCTTTTAAGTACATTTACGAGAATTATAATCGTGTATATCCATTGATTTGGGAATTATATTTTTAATATTTAATGGAACCAAGAATATTTTTATCGAAATGTGAATCAGATTTGGAAGTACGGCGTAAGATCTTAGTGTTATTATCACAATTCCAATTATAACCAGTTGATGTATTTATCAAAGTAAGGTATGAAGACTAAATTATCAGATTATAGATAAGGCAAGGATATGGTGTAAACAGATCGTCAGCTACTGTAAAAGGAGAATTACCATTTGCCATCTCTCTCTTTCAGACTAATACGTATTTCGATAAAAGACACCGTCTTAGGCGTTACTTGGTGGACATCTTTCATAGTAAATGAATGAAGACTAACTTTGCGATTTCCACTGCCCAGTGTAAAAAGCGAAGCCAGTCTTCATTCATTTACTTTTTCGATAAAGCCTACTCTTTAGTAGGTCATGCTAGGAATACAGTGGTTACATCGGGTATAGCTGAGAAAAATTCCGAATTTCTTGTAGTTACGTTTAAACTTTGACTGAATTTCCCTTTACACTTTTTATTTACACTTTTTACTTTGATACAGCAGTTCCTTTCATCGCCTTCTCTATCATATGTAGGCAGCCCACCACTCACATTCCCTCAAGGCTGGTGCCTCAACCCTCTTAACTAACGCGCATGAGGTCACTCAGAGAGGACTTTGAAGCCACTGATAAAACCTCGTGTCTCCAGCACTTGCGAAGTACATATCAGGAGAATAGTCTGTAACAATTTAGAGAAATTGTCTCGCAAATCAGCAGATCGGCGAACAAGGAAGGGAAGTTTCTGGCAACTGAAAAGGTTCACTCCTAAGAATTATGTAACCACCCGAGAAGTTTACTTGATGAGAAGAGTTGACGGTGAAGACCATACATACTCGTATAAAGGCTTGCCCTAAGGAACAGAGAGGGACTTACACGGGGAAGGACGCGAAGAATGGAGGGGAAGGGAGGCGTCGAGAATAGGGTGACGTTCGAGTGTTAAGGGTTGAGGGGAGGGAGCCGACGGAGCTCCACGGGGTGAACTTTGACCGCACTCTCACTTACTCAAGGGATGTAAAGTCCGCTTAGTTTGCAGCCTGCCATTTGGTCAACAGGGGCGTGTACACGTGTGCGTATACGCCTTCGTGAGAGTGCGACGTCCATCGGCTCCTTTTCAGTAGCAAAATTTGTTTATCGCCCGGACGCTGGAATCCCTTTCGAAGTTCAACCAAAACTCGCTTTTCCATTTTTCGCAGAGGGGTTGACGGGGTGAAAACGACTAAAATCAACGATTTTAGAGATAGGAAACTAAATAAATAATTATGTCCACGTGCTCTCATTTAATATAAAGCATTGCTTTTCCCCTTACTAATATTTTAATGCTTTTCATAGTTTTTAATAAGCCGTAAAGAACAACAAAGAGGAACATTGCCATTTGTTATGCATCAACCTATATACTACAAATAGGTGGTGTTTTTCAAAACTTTTATTTTCAGTGGTTAATAAGTTTTGAACAGATCAAAATTTTTAGAAGATATCTCACCACCGGTAGATGGAATAAACTTCACCTAAATTTATTATATTTTCAAATAGCCTAATCACATTGGGATTTGTAAATTTCTTTTTTCCACTTCGGACATCCATGAAGGTCCAGGTATGGACTCCCGATAAAAGATTCATGGCTAGTCACCGAGTTTTCCAAGTGCCAAGCGTAGTGTGTACATGCAGGCGAGAGTCGAACCAGAGATGTCAGGTCTGTCGAAAGGCCCGCTACTTAATGGACGGACCTGGTTGGCTTTAGTGAGCTCACTGTGATGCTTTGAAGGACTTTGAGTGATGAAGAATGCTCATTCGTTTAATTACGTGCATACTTGTACGTCCAACGAGGCGGACGATATATGAACTTTCAAAAGCCCTCTCGATACCCTCACAATCGAGTCGTTGGCCAATATCCTCCTATTCTGTCGCCCGCCCACGCGTACCTCTTCTGAATCTGCCATTGTTAAGCTCGTCTTTCATTCCTAATTTCCCTTTCTCAAGTCTAACGCTTTGTTTCCTCCTTGCCCTCCACCCACTAAACACACGACATTCAACTCGGAGATCATTTCCACGACAACTGAGGGTTGACCGAGCAGAACGTGCTCGGAAAGAAACTCCCTCCGGCCGAAACTCCCCTCTCCGCATCCCACCCAACGCTCTGCCCTCCTCCACTTATCTCCCGCCATCCCCGGTACCCTCCCTTTCCATTCGTCTTTCTTCCTTTATCTACTCATTTCCGTCCATCCCCACTGGTGCTCTCCCCCCCCTACCCTCTTCTCCCTCACTCTCCCTCCCTTTTCGGTTATATCCGTTTTTAACCAAGGGTTCGCTCTAATCAAATCGCCATTTTCTTCCTCTCAACTAGGAACTATGATTCCGAACATGCAAATGTGATCCTAGGAAGGGGAATGAGACTTCGGCTCCCATTGTCTTTCCCGCGGATAATCCCTCAGCTCATAAAAAAGTACTCAAAACCTCAGAAATACGAAACCCTTTAATTTCAAATTTGATTTTAATATCATTTTTATGCAAGTGGAAACCAGAATTGTTTAGCTTAAAACGTTAAAAGTTTAATTGATATAAAATGACTGCTGATAATCAGAGTGGTTGAAACAACAAAATATTCTCGAGAAAACAAAGATAATTATATATTTAAAAAATACCATGGATGATCTTTCACATCTGCATACTAATATTCATTTATATGCACCTCTATATCTAATTATCATGACGAAATAGCATAGTATTTTTAATAATAACTTACTTTACAGTTGTGCAAATTGAATTGACCGAGTTTTAGTTCTTTTAGTAAAGCTTTATTCAACATGTAATCGCGGAGTGAAATATTTATGCTCACTGATGAGAGAAAAAATTGTGACGTGATCTTTCAAACTCAAAGAAGTGGAGAATATTTTTTATCTTGACTGAGCAGCGGTTCTGAGATCGACCTGTGTTCCATTCACTTTTATTTTAATGATTTTTACACACTCAAAGCTGAGGTAATTTCTTGCTGTTCCAGGATCAAAAGCGACCGCTTGCTAGAACTAATACCAGTGATTCCAGTGGTTAAGGTTTTTAAATCTCTAACATCCTGAGCAAGAAAAATTTACACTGATGAAGGAAAATCAAGTATAAATTTCAAGCTTAATGGGGAAAATATGTCCGCAAAATTTTCCTATTAATGCATAGCATTTAATTTTCGCATTAATGCACAAATACCCAGAGGTTTATGATAAGTTATTAATACAACCATGTTCTTCGTATGTAATACACTGATAAAAATAAATTGGATTAAGCGAAGGTTTTTATAGTCCTTAAGTTGAATACGGATTAGCTTTGTGAAGTGCCAAGAGAAAAGATAAAATTTACATTCATTCAAGGATATTATATTCTTTTTTACAAAATCACAATTTTAACTATATGTCCTTTCAATAACTGTCTTAATTCCATCTTATTTTTATTTACATATTTACTTTACTCATTCTCCGATTCCAGCCATTATTATTTTATTTTTCACCTTTTTTTCATTCAAAATAGTCTAATTTGGACACCAAAAAGCTGTGTTGATTGGCGTATAGAATGATGTGGATGAATACAAATCTTAAGTTATGACGTGACAAAATCTGTTTCAAGGCGTGGCGATCTCCGAGGACTGCTACTTCAGGAGTCTAAATACCTACGATCCCTCGTTTTCACACTCGCTCAATAGAATAGGGCGTCAGCCAAAAAGCGGCTCACAGATCGCCTCTCTAAAGCACGACTCCGAAGGATTCTCCCAACAGTGCCACCCTCGCTCGCATTCGACGTTCCACCTGAATCAAGGATTCCGAGCGCGCGGTCTCCGATTTCTCCTCGGCTGCACCGTCGACATCTCCTGAGAAAGCCAAAGGAAAAGAAAGCCGCGCTAACCTTGGTCTGAAAAGGGACCTCGGAATTTACATCCCTTCCCAACTCCACGAAATGTCTTGCTAAGCTTGCTCTTGGAGCCATCCTTTTCAAATTCGAAAAAAGGGTTTATATATGCATGTATGTATGTGTGTGTGTATGTGTATATATATATATATATATATATATATATATATATATATATATATATATATATATATATATATATATATATATATATATATATATATGTGTATATGTTACAGGGCACACAAAAAATGCTAGTCCTTTTTATGTGTTTATTTTAAATAGCAACTTAAGCATGTACTAATTGCGTTTTTATATGTATGTGTGTGTATGTGCATATACATATGTATACACCCACACAGCGCATTCATATACACATATATATATGCATGTTATATACAAATAATTCATTTTAAATATTATAAGCCGCAGTATGATGAGTGTACTTTATCATTTCTTATCTTAAACTCTACAGATTTTTTAGAATTCCTTAAAATTTAAGCACATAGTTTGTTCATCAAGGGTGGGTACTTTTTCAGATTAAGTCCGAAAGATATTTCATTTGAAACTTTAAGGCTATAAAAGTGTATATCATCAAACAACTTAATATTTTCACCAATATAATGTATATTTATCAATTTAAATTTCAGCCTCTTACATCGAAAAAATCTCGAAAACTGGGGTTTCCGTGTGAAAAAGGGTGCACATGAAATGGGTTTTCTCCATTGTTTTAATGAGGAAATGGGAAAATTGTTGCAATTTTAAGTACAAATCAATTGAACTGCGAAACAAGGAAAAGGAATTCCCTATTAACTCCCTTTTCATAAAACTGTGAAGATTTGAAGAAGTTTCTTGTTTCCATTCTCGGCTCGCCAGTTTTGGCCAAACTAAGTTTTTGCGCAGGGCTGAAATTGGAAGACTATTATGATATTAGGAAGGAAATTTTTGATCCATCATTTTTATCCATATTCATTTGATTCCATTATAGCTTTTCTTATTACATCATTCTTACTCATGCCTTCGTACCGTAGTCTTATGTTTCAAAATACATCAAAAGTATAATCATGTTCACTCCTTGAAAATCTGGAAATATTTCTCCGGATAAAAGTTTTCTCAAAATATTTCACTTCCTGAGAGAAATATGGCCATAGGCAAGAAAGCTTCCAAAAAGATCAATGGAATCCAAGGAAAAAACGTTTTCTTCCAAACCTATTACCTTCCCTCACCTTTTCCCATTAGCTCGATCGGACCCTTCGCCATTTTGCCCGCCCGATTCCTCTCGAACGTGTGTGGCCCCACAATCCTCACCCCCTCCACACCCCGCGTAACTCTGCCCTACTCTTTCAATCGGTGGAGGGCATCTCTCCTCCCCCCCCATACGTTGCGCTCCCTCTCTCCACCTCTTCGTGGGAACCCCTCCTTCCACTCTCAATCTCCCACCGTGGGGCACATCCCCACCACCATCCCCACCCTCACCACTGGTCAAGTGACCACCACTCCACCCCCTCCCTCAGTCTGCTGTTTCCCACCCTCACCCCTCCGGGCGATCCCAAGCATATACTTTTTCCTCCCCTAAGCTCAAAAATCATCACTTCCTCCTTGAAAGGAATTAATCGTTGCACCATTGTTACAATGACAAATACGAGTAATATATACTGTTTTTTTCTCGGGAAGAGGTACTGCATTGAAAAAATATATGTATCGTTTTCAAGAATAATTATTTATTCAGCTCTAAAATACAAGGGCGGCCTGAAAAGTTTCCGACCTAACAAAGATACGAGACATTTTTCTTAAATTTTCTGAAATTTTTTAGGTCGGAAACTTTTCAGACCACCCACGTTTGTATAAAAAGAGACGTTTCAGGCGTGTTATGGTGGAATATCATGATTAATTAAAACTGGCAATTTTCCACAAAATAATTAATTTGTGGAAAATTTGTGTAATTATTTTGTGGAAAATTGTCAATTTTAATTAATCACGTATGTATAGCGAACAATTTACTCTTTGCAATAGTTTTAAATTAAACGATAATACACTTAACCTCTGATTCTCCGAAAGTAAGTTTTATTGAGTTTCCGCAGTTCTCCCCTTGTAGATGTTTCTTTGTTAACTTTATTACAAGAGTATTTATGGACAAAAATCTTTTGAAAATTTGCATTAGAATAATTAATAAATTCTATTGAAATAATGGCTTCCAAATCATTTTCAGTCCACTTTTTATTCGATAGAACAATTTCATTAGATCCAAGTTTTACTTCATATCAAAAGTCAACTTATCCAAAAAGGTAATACCTAATTTGACGGACCTATTGTGGATTTGGGAGTTCGTTATTTAGTGGAAAGCAGGATAATTCTTATTTAAAATGCCTTTGAGCTCCACAAAGATTCGTTGTCGCATTCAGATAATTTACTGGAGTGGAAATAATACGCCGGATAAAAATTAGTGTCTTATTAGGCAGAAAAAAAGGTCAGAAATCAAAATAACAAAAGGAAACATTAAGACAAATTATTTTTTAAATCAATGAAAAAAATGTCGGGCAGGAAACTCGGCGTGGCAGGATGTCTTAGGGTTCCACCGCCCTGATCCAAGGCTCGGTGAACAAACGCGTCGCATTCCATTCCCACTGTGCCCCGGGCTCCCCTCCACCGAGACACGTCGCAGCGGTCGTTCGGCAGTCCCTCTGCCGCCCGGTCACCCAAACCACCCTCACCTATCTCCCACGACATCTTCGTTCGCCCTCTCGATGGGTTGGGGCGAAAGAGGAGGGGCTTCTTTCCTTCCGGTCCGCCTCCCCGCTCGCGAACCCACTCCCTCACTTCTTTATCTTCACTTTCTCAGACTCTCCCCACTCGCGCCGAAACCCCCATCCCACCGCCCCGCCGCACAGAGCGTGGGGAGTGAGGGAAATCGCTGCGGCGGTCGCACTGAGTGAACGTGATATGTTCACCGAAATTCAATGCCCCGTGAAATTGCGCGATATCGAGTGAAGACCGCGTGGAACTCAAGGGCAACTATATTGCCAACCGCCTGGCTCTGCCCCAGCCCCCTCGTGTCGAGAAGTGTGCTGCTCTCTGACCGTCCTCGCACTCCCTATTCTTGGGAGGCAGGCTAACCTGTGACTCGCACGGGTATATATACATACACACACATAAATAAATATATACATGCAAACACACGCATGCACACATAAATTCCTATTTCTTTCTTTGATCGATCGGCTCATGTGTGTTTCAAGGATATGAGGGACTCTGTGAGACCGCTCCCAGGTGTCCTTCACGTAGGAGGATAGAGCGTAGGTTGTATAACTGCCCATAAAAGAGATGATGGGTGCAAGTTGTTTTTGACCAGTGAGAATGCGTGGGAGAGAGGGTTCCTTATTCGCTTTGGAATGCCCCGGTAGTCGGCCTATTCGACTTCCTCCCACCCTTTGCCCCTTAATTTCTGGTGCGTCACCGTTCCACAAATCTTTTAAGGGAACGACGGAAGCCATCATTTGCTTCCTTAAATCAGCCACTGAGGCTTTTCTCGTATTTTTTTACTAATGGCCCTCACATTATTAACTCTTAAATGTTCTAAGAGCACTACAAAGATTTCGCTTATCTTTCTCCCCCTATCTGTTCATTCTCTATATAACTTCTCGTGCTTACTGTTTTACTGATCACACGATGTGAGTTGTGAGCTACACTCGCATAAATTAAAATTTCTGCAAGTTCGTACAATATGCGTAATTAGTTTCCCTTTTTACGGTGAAGAATAATTTCAAAAATATTATTTAAGTTTACTTTTCAAGGTAAAGGTCTTTCTATCAAAGTGCCATCGAACAATTCCCTCGAATTTTATAAGATGTCGTAGAGTACTAAATCGTTTAGAGACATTTGGTTGCCATGGAACGCTACTTTCCCAACATTTTAAACTTTCTCTTTATTGATTGATCCCAAGGAGCAAATTTTAGTTTGACCTACCAGGTATTTTTCACCGCATTTCGACTTTTATATTTAGTGTCCTTGAGCATGGCACAAATTACCCCTGCGTCGTGAAACCCCCATGATAACGATTCCCATAACCGAATTACTTCGGCACAGAAAATTCTGAAATGGGCGGCTCGGCCCAGTTTTGAAAAGCTCTTTTCTTTATCGATTATTTGTCTTTTTCATAGGATTTCAAAACATTTTCATAAATACATACAATTTGTGTTCCTATTTTGTGGGCGTTGTCTGATTTAATCCCAGTGGTGAGCATTGCAATCATACAAAAGGATTATAATTTTCATTTCGAATCGATTCCGTTTCACACTAGATAACAATTAAGTGCATTTTCGTTTATGTATGTTTATTTCGCGCACCCTTCTTACTTAAAGGAAAAGGACTGTTATCAATAAATAAATGTAAAAAGGAATAAGACACGGTAAAATTTCCCTAAAGGATCACTCATGTGAAATTAAACCAATTGTATACACTGGCAAACGTCCCGCGTTGAGCTAGTCATGAGTGGCAGTGCTGATGTTATTTGCCATGTATCTTCATTTCAGAATTCCAACGGCATGTACTTTTTTATGCTGTGCATTTATCTAATTTGGCTGTTCTGCTTTATTCTGCTTGCTCAATATGATTGCATCCTAATCACTAAATAAGACCAGGCTCAGGTAAATATAAAAATGTGACATGTATAAAATAATGTATTGCAGGAATTGAAAAACCAAATGAATTTTACACCTCTGTATTTCGTAGGAAAAGATAATATTGTCTGAAAACTTGGAAATGCTTAAAACTCAAAATCATTCGTTGTATCCAAAAATCTCTTTCCTACCCCTTCCTTGTTTGCTTGTCTTGATTTTCCCTATATTGCAGCCTTTGACATCCTATTTTCAATCAAAATGCCAGAAGATAGGCAGACCTAGACCTATCCTACCTCCTTAGGATTTCAGACAACAATCCACTCTTCTCCCACCCCACTCCCTCGCTTGTTTTTGGTTCTGTCCATTTCCCCTTTCCATCTCTCTCAACCAACATTTCATATTTCTCTAATCTGCGACTGTCATCATGCTTTAATGAACATGTTTCTGCTAACGACGAATCTTAATATCAATATTAAATTTCTAATGAGTCTTGTGTTAACATGCTTACTCAAAGCCTCTTTCATTAATTGCCTCCTTGTGAAATCTCCTTTGCCTATCAAAATTCTTCTTCTTACATACAACTGTGACCGTTTTGGTCTAAGACACTTCCCGCTGTGCTATAGTCTATGGCTTCCTATTTTGATGTTTAACTTAGCTTTCTTCTCTCTTGAAAATTTTATAATCCTTGTTTTGCTTACATTGATCCTCATCAAATGCCCATCACAAAAATTCATGCTGAATTTACTCTTTCTTCCTTTCTATTTATGATCTCATTACTCCTATGCCATTACACGCGCTTCTTTCCTTTCTGAACTCAAACTGATCGTCCCCTAAGTAATCATTTGCCCTTTTCTCCATCCTTTTATTGATGATCCTAAATATCACTCCTGCTGCGTTTTTAATCAAACATTGTTTAATAGTAGTGACATATGGCAGACTTTCCTTCCTCATAAATATCACGAATTAACCCATTAAACTCTTCCTTCTATGTTTCCCTAAACATTTGAATAGTCCAGCTGGAATCTTGTTTACCCTCACGGCATAATTTTATGCCAATTTACTTAATGCCTGGTCCTAATCTATCCCAATCTATGTCATATTCCCCATGTTGAAACTGGCTGACCTAATATCTTTACCATTTAGTACATATATCTAACTTTCTTTTCATTTATCTCGAATCTTTCCTGGTTCAATTTTTCAACAATTTTCTTACCGTGCCTTTATTAGGGTGCATGAAGTTTTCTTTCTTACTTCCTGAAATGTCTTTCACCTTTCTGCATATTTACCAATTTCCCTCTTACTTTGCCTACTCTCAATGTTCCCGCGCTGTTTCCTCCGCCACACTTCTGCATTATTAGTCTCCCGAGTGGGGGGGACTTACATTGCATGGCCATGAATTATTAATTTACTCTTACTTTTTAGTTCTGCATGACCTGTCTTGGTATGATAGAGGCCTATCGTATCAATGAAGTGGTTCATTTTTATTCCCTACTTTTTCGCACACCAAAGAACATTTTAGTAGGTGCAATTAAAACCTATTTGGAACTAAGCTTCCCGCCAGCATGTATATGGATTTTCACCCGTTTTTGGGGTTTTAAGTGCATCTTTAATTCCCCTTTCCCTTCTTCTCCCTTATCCATTTCACCTGGTGCCTGCCCCCTCTGCCATAGACCATTTTAGTGGATCCCGGGTCATTTATGTAGTTGTAGATTATGTGAAAGCAGTAAGGATGATGAATGAGGATAATGATGACGAATGGAAAATCTATAGCGGTATATGGTATACTTACTTAAATAATGGAGTTTGAAAGCAAGTCACTTATAATTCCAATCTTTAACGCCCATCTGCAAGCTTATTTCTACAAGACAATTTATGCTGGTTTAAATATTCCGAAAAGCGATATTAAAAAACCTGGAGACCGCAATATGGCTCATATAATGCCTAAAAGAGGATGTGCGAAAAACTTTTTTCTAGAGAAAGTATATTCTAAACTTGTTTAAATATTTTTTGGATTTTTAATAGAGTTGGAAGTATCCGTCTGTGCTAATCTTTCATTTGTATACCTTTATTTAATATACATAATAGGTGAATATAGTACTCATTAGAGAATTTTTCCGACTAGGTATTATCGGCATATTTCCATTCCTCTTCGTCTCTCATAAAACAAAAACTTTGTCGTATTTCAACATTTTTTTTAATCAATCATAAATTCTGCAATTCAACCGGCGCCCTCGCTATATTTCCGTCCTGGACTACTATGAAATCGATTAAATCAATTGTAATAGTTACCTTCCTGACCGCGCAATACAGATGTGTTTCACTTTATTTCATTTATATCCATTTCAACGAAAAAATTTTAGAATTGAATATGAACCGTAAAAGGTTTAAATATAGTTCCCAACTATTCAACTCTTTCAGGAAGCCCATCGCTATTTTCTAAAAATAATCCTTCCCAATTGCTCAATGAGCGGACTCGTTTTTTTGTTATCGAGCAACTTCTCCGCGCAATACGCTGTATCGCTCTCCAATTCACCACCCCCTCCCCCATCTCGTCTGGAACAAAGAATTAACGCATGCGCAAAGTAAAAAAAAATAAATAAAAGATGCTCCAAAAATTCCAATCCATTGTCCAAGTGGTGCTGCCACTCGACAGTGTCGTCCGGAGTGCGCCCCTCCGCCACCTCATCCATTCCAACCGCCCCCCACCAAGTATCGTTCTTTTCAATACTCCCCTCCCCCCCCCCGCCCCTCCGGAAGCCCTCCGTCCTCGTCCCTCCGAACAAGCCTCCTCCCTTTACACTCGCTCTTTATGTTAGCCAAACACACACCGCGCGTGAGCGTGGGCCCGCACATGCGACATCCCCGAAATGTTGTGTCGTTCGTTCGTACCGTGGGAAGCGGAGGAGTATCATCGAACGGCGGGGGGCAGGGGATGGGGGCGCCGATGGCGGTTGGTCGCCGCCGCGCGCGGCGGAGGAGAGCGTATGTGGGGTGGGGGGGAGAGGGTTTTTCCCGAAAAAACAAACTCTGCGGAGGAAGAATGTTTTGTTTGTTTTTTTGTGCAGAAACTGGAGAATTCCAAGAGTGACATTATTGAGGGAAGTATAACAAACGCATGTGTAATCAATTGAGTTTATATTAGTACGCAACTTCCTCAGCTCTGAAGGGCATAAGGAAGGGCTGAAGGGCATTCCCAAGAAGAATTTTAAAATATCTAAGGCGTCCAGTCAAACGTATATGTTCGTAGACTGCATATGCGTGCCCACTATTGGTAAATATGGATTTTTTGTTGGAGCGGCCCACCATGGGATAAATAGTACGATATATCCTAAAAGCGGTCAAAGTCTAGTATGAATCGTAAAGGCCAAATTTCATACTTGCTGTAATACGTGTTTTTTCACAGTTGGGCACGGAAAGTAACTCTGGGATCAAAACTCGAGTGAAAGACAAAATTATTTTCTACGTTACATCAAAATGGACGTCCGAAATTAGACGAACTTGTGCCGTTACGAGTACAAGTCAATGTATAAATTAAAAAATATTTTTTCAGCCTTCTTAATTGAATATTATTTTCTGTTAAAGTGCCACTCAAATTCTGACTAAAAGGAAAATACGCCTTTAAGTTGGCAGGTAACTCCCAAAATAGGAGTGGCCTCCCAAATTTACTACGGGTTGGTGTTAGTAGCGTGGAAATCAATTTAGTGTGCAATCTAATCCTATTAACAAAAATAATATGGTTGAAGTCTACAATTGGCATAAATATGCATAAGGTTTCATAGAGAGTTCAAGAAAGCCCAATTTAACGGGGAGGATTGCTTCGTTGATTCGGATTTCAATTCTTAAATTATGTACTTAGATAATATTATGTGCCCGAATCAATGAAGAATTAATTAAGTCCAATGAATCCAGTTTTCTTTGCTTGGGCCTTTATATTTTAAAGTACTAGCTCTGATGCCCTATGACCAGTTAAAAATATCTTTAACCCCAAAACACCTTGAAAGCAGTAATTTTTCGTATAAACGCACAGAAAATGTTATTGATATTCGTAGAATAAAAAATCATATCTTAAAGCTGATATCGTTAATTTCTTATTGCAATAATTATCTAATTATTAGCTTACACAGACTTTCAACCGTTTTCATTATGACGATGATTTGCAATCGTTATATTTGACAAGTTCGTGATTTTCTTTAGAGGCAACATTCATAGCAAATTTCAAGCAAAAATATAATTATATTTCTGAATTACTACCATATTCAAAGCTTTGCAATGAATACTTAAGTAAAAGTCATGATGGGTGCGTCATGCAGTTGAACTATTCACAGATTCATTCGTGAACGTCATTTATGAACAGTTTAAGCCTGTTGAAAATAGAATTAAAACGAGTTTTAAAATATTAATCATATTCCTTCACTTTCTAACGTAAAATATTGAAATCCTTTCCTCCAAAAATATTGATATTTTGAGAATTATAAATCTTATTTAACTTTAATAAATTATTAATTCTAATGTCACATTTTGGATGATGCTGTGGATGATTCTATCAGTAAGAACAATCCGATACACTTACCCATTGGAAAATGAAGGCGTTTAAGATATTACACGGAATCAGTGCTGATACAGCTTAATATTACCGAGTCACTATAGTAATAGGGACATCATACAACCATAAAGGTGTTGATTTTTCAGCAGTTATCTGTATTTTTATAATACATTCTAGAGTATATTAGGAACCTGAAAACATGATTAAACGACCCTGGAAACATTTGTTATATTTGTAGGCCATTAATAAACATATTACAGCTTTAATTTTAGTGTGCATATGTATTTGTCAACTATTTCACCCGTTAATATTCAGTGACAAATTCAAATAGCACTGTAATACTTTCTGTTTGGAATACAACGGTCACAGTGATTTCATTTCTCTCAATGGTCCCAGAAAAATTTACAGGGTACTCCCAAGAATAGCGCTTTTTGGGTTCAGCATTTTTTATGGTACCATTTCACCATTCCCGACTCATCCATAGAAGTTGGATCCAAAACGAGCAACAGGTCCACGGACGAGCGGCGTTTAACAATAGTGTCGATGGTGAAAGAGAGAGGATAAATTGGCAGTTATCGGATATGACGTGTCGCGTTATTATAGGTAAAAGGGAGGAATCGTGTTCGAGTTAACCGGAGAGTACATAAGAAGCCGATCGCTCCCCTGGAAACTACATTGAGTCACATAAATGTACTCGGGCAGTTGGCCGCTCTACTTTTTAACTACAAGTTATCATTACTAAGAAGTAATATCCGTGTTACACATTCCAAATTGAAATAAGGAGTGATCACCACTCATGAACAACTTTAGACAATATTTCGTAATTATAATAATAGTATGAAAAATATACTAAAATTAGACAACATACTTTTGAAAAGAAGAACTTCATTTATTTTCATAAAAATAATGTCATTATCGCAAATTGTTCGAAAAGAGAAGAGAAATTAAGAAAGGAGAACACGTCCGAGAGATTCTTTCCATTACTTTTTTTGACACTCGTCTCGAGGAAAATTTAAGAGGTAATTTGAGTAAGCTATTGCAGTCTAAATTTATTAAAAAAGGAAGAATTTTTTCACATTTATTCCATAGTATTCTCTCCAGTTTCCTTGTACACCTTGAGGTGCCACCGGATGATACCATATGACGGCAAAAACGCCAATAAATCATATTTTTTAGAAAATATATCCAATGCTGCTGATTATAAACAATAACTATTATTTTACATTCATTTGAGGTCATTATTCAATTATACCCATTATTCCCAATAATTCTGGGCAACTTTCCCCCTCAAGGAACTAACAAAAGGTGAAGACAGCAATGGTAAAGAAGAAGATTTGATTCTCCGTCTGTTGGTACTATATACTCATCTTGGGACGACCGTCTCCAACTCCGACCAGTTAAATACGTATGTATAAGCACAACCGTGACAAGCAAAGCATCATGCAACTTCTTCTGCCCCCCCACGAATCACGCGAATGTGTGGTCGTGGGCCGTCGATAAATTACGTGTGCCGTTTTCGGCTCTTCTACACCAAACTCCCACTCTTTGTGAGGATCCGTAACATTTGAACATGCACGGTCATACGTCGTCAATATATCAAACAGGCTCAATATATTTTTCAAAGAAGCATAATATGGTTTGTGGAAAGCGTTTTTCACCACGATCACCTGCTGATCTCTCTAATTATGGGTTTGCATAAAAAAAGACACTATCATAAAATACAACTTTTTAATTTGCCCTGAGTTAGAATACACAATGCAGATAACTTAAGCTAGATTTTGAAACATTTTAATAGGTTGATAATCGATCCTTGATAATTCTGACGAGATAGGTGATAAATAATTAACGAAGCATTACGGTTCATCAAACCAATGTATTCTTTGGTAAACAAAGATAATGACAATTTATTTAATAAAAATTAATGTATTAGTCCAACAGTAAACCTTAAATAAGGTACAGCCTCACACTTCCGTAAGTAAACGCAGTGAAATGACACCTCCCAAAACTTTGCTTAATTTTAAGAAAATCCCTAGTCTAGCGGTTTGGTCAGGATTTGCTTCAGCGGCGCGAACAAATATAATTCAGCTTGAGTGCATAGGGAATATCGAATGCATCTACTTAGGTATATATGTACTTTTAGGTGGGTACTTCGGGTTTAACGACCAACCCATTCCGCTACTACGTTAAGAAAATTTCTCAAGTGAGTATATGAGCTAATTCAACGTGGGAACGTGGGATGAACGCTTACTGGTTTTCACTCACTATAACTCAGTGCCTAGCTGCTTCCTTCCCTCTCTGACCTCCGTCACCCCAACTGCCCCCTCTCTCCTCGGAGAAAAGTCACCGACAAGGGATTTTAATCATTCGCTCCTGCTTCTGTCTTCACCAGTGTATCTCTTCATTTCAAAATAGTCCTCTCACTTTCTTCGTCTTAAGCACTTTCTTTCAATTTTCACCCCTCTCCCAAGGCTTGGAATGATATAGAGACACGGAAGGGACAACAGTCTTCCAGTTCTAAATTAAAAGGGAAAAAAATATACGGGAAGCCATCTCGCTCCCCTTTACCACAGTTGAAAGACTGGGAAAACAAAAGAATATCGAAAAGAAAGGAGTGGTGAGAGATATTAAAAAGAGGGGCAGGTCTTTTGTTCCCTCTTGCATTCTTTCTCCCCTCCCCCCCCATTGTTTTCGCGCGAATATTTTTTTTGCATTACCGCTCGCCACCCGTCCACTCCCCACCCATCCCGGATGGAAGCAGCCCTTTATACACTCTTCTCCCCCTCGCCCCCTCCGCCCCATCGGCTTCAAAGCTTCTATGCAGTGTCCCCTCAATGTGAATCTGAGAGTGGGAGGCAGTGAAATTGACAGTGTGGGCGCATCATCAATTTCGGCACAAGAGTGTTCGCGACATTTGAGCGAATAAAGAGTCACTTCGTGCAGCATTCGACACCCGTGCACACACAAACGGCTCGGAGCTCAGATTATTTTCACCCTTACCCTTTAGAAATCCGACAACGGATGTGGAAATGAATAAAGAGTCAGGATCTGTGGAAAACAAAGAATTGAAGAAAAAGGGAATTGAATTCTTCGCCACTCATGTCTCAATATTATTAGTAAGTTAGGCAGGTTGGCAAAAGAAAGCGATCTTATTTCGAGCAGTAGCTGGAATTTTGTTTCTTAAATGTTTCAATCCAAAACACCGATGTGATAACTCATAATATCCAAATATTCGAAATATATTTTTATAATATGTTATATATTTAATATTTATGTGTACGTACATGTACAAAACATATGCATACATTGCTATGCACTTATTCCATCTTCTTTTCCACTGTTTAAAGCACCCCTAGAAGTCCTCGACAGTTAAGCTTTTTAGTTTTCTCATTGTTTCTTGCTTTATTGTGTTCACATTTTCCCAGTGATGTCCCCTCATCACATTTTTGCATTTTGGGAATAAGAAAAAGTCGCAGTGGGCGAGATCTGGCGAATAAGGATGATCAAGGATGGTGATTGATTTTTTTGCCAGAAAATGACAAACAATCAATGCTTAATGTGCAGGTGCATAGTCATGGTGAAGGATCCATCCATCATGTTCGGTTAAAATAGTGTGCACTGCTGATTTTCCTAAATTCAGTTCATAAGCTATCATTCGGACGATTTTTCGACGATGGAAAAGGACAAGGGACCGCACACGATCAGTGTTGTCGTTAACACAGGTTGTTGAAGGCCGTCCCAGCCTTGCATCATCCGTGGCGTCTTATCGGAATCTTTAAAATGCTTAATCCCCTTTAAAACGGATGTTTTCTTCAGAGCATTATCACCGTAAACAGCTGTCAACATTTCAGTCAACATTTCTTAATAGCTTTTACCGCACCTCATCAAAAAACTTGATGTTGATTCGTTGCTCCGTTATTTCTTCAATTTCCATCTTCGACAAACAGTAAAAACAAGGACAACAGAAACTAACATAACTGGCTCCATACGCACAGCTTGATGATCCGCCAAGCACAGACGGCTCATTGGGTCTCAGGCAACTAGTGCCACTAGTGGGCGGGCTATAGTCTGCATCATGGCTGCCAGATTGCACCAGTTCACGTATTTATTGGCCAGACTACATACATATTTTTACATATATCATTTTTTTTCAAAAATTAAACAGACGAACTAGGTGGTTTAAAAACACAGATGGTATAGGTTAAAGGAAAACAGGATAAGGTCAATTATACGTAAGAACACAAGGAATAAGTAAATTTCAAATTCTTGTGCATCTCTTGCGGTCTAATGCAGTTCAATATTCCCTATTATTTCACTCTTTTTACGATTAAACCTCATAAATTAGCCAATTAATTTTACTATAAAATCAATGTTATTTCATAGGTCAAAGGAAGGGAAATCGATGTGTGTGGCCTCATAGGATGTTTTAAATAGTATTATGGCGGTCCTAAATATATTTTGTATCATCGGTAAAAATGACTAATTGTAGCATTGCAAAGATATCACATTTTTTCTTCACTTTTCATGTAAATTAATAGACATTTTAATTCCCAATGCTCTCTGCGTGTTCTCTCACTGATTACTTGGTAATTGCATCCAACATACGATGAATATATTGAAATTTGTGCTTCTTACACCAGTGACATATCTCTTATGATCGTTGAATTTTGCACCGAAATTATTAAAATAAATAAGCACTAATTATTACCATACCAGAGAGCACAGCATGAATCAACCACTTACATTCTATGCATGCCTATATTGAGGAAACAAGGAGTCCTCTTTCATAACACAATTTTGTTTCATACGTGCCCACTTGGACTTAAATAGAATTCCATCAATAAAATCCACTGAATATATTCCCTTACGGAATAATTCCCCAATAATACAATAGTTAATTCTAAAAAGATACTAATAGCAATATAATGCCCCCCGCCACACGCCCTTGCGGCGGCTTGCGGGGTATTATGTAGATGTATAAGCTTTTTGTTCGTATAGACATTGCTCAATGAGATTAAACCCAACAAATCCCCGGGTCCCGAATATATACCAGATTGGGTGATAACACGTTTAGCTTCCAATATTGCCCCGTACTTCGAAGTTATATTTGATAAATCCCTCAAAGAGTGCAAAGCCCCAAAGAATTGGAAAACCGCGCAAATAACGCCTATTTTTAAGTGGTGCCAGGGAGAACCCCAGTAATTACAGATCCATTTATCTCACTTCTATATGTTGCAAGTATTAGAGCACATAATTGTCAGTTCCATAATGAGATCCCTTCATAACATTAACTTTTTAAGTAACAATAAACACGGAATCAGGAAAACCCGCTCATGCGAGACCCAATTAGGGTTATTCACACATGACTTACTTTTATCGGGTGAAAGTGGTAGGCAAGTGGATGCGATCTTTATAAATATTCAAAAGCCATTTGATAAGGTTCCCCATGGTAAACTTATTCATTAATTAAAGGTCACAGGTATAAACAAAGGTCTTTGTTAAAACGGGATTTGTGTGCAAATTAGCTAGATTTGGCCTAGAAGCAGTCGATGCGGTAAAATACCTAGGTGTTACACTCACTAAAGACAACTTGGGGGACCCACATACGTAAAGTCTGCGGGAAAGCATATAAAAAACTGGAATTTATTAGACGCATTGTCGGCAGAGGTGACTGCAAAGTCAAGGAACGTTGTTATCACGCTCTTGTAGGAGATCATTTAGAATATGCATGTAGTGTATGGGATCCGAGTCAAAAAGGCTTCATTCGGAAAATTGGAAAGGTTCAACACCGGGCAGCCCGTTTCGTTAAAAACTCTTACGAAAACGAAAAGCGACACTGGGTAGTTGGGGTGGGAATCATTAGAAGAAAGACGATTCATTGCTAGATTGAACTTACTTAACTCAGATCCGCATGTCTCAGCACCGAGGTATCGTAAACCATTCTCACTCCAACACACATTGGTCGCTTGGATTACGTATATAAAATTCGGGAAATAGATGCCAGAACTAGCAGACTCAAGGGCTCCTTCCCACGGACAATACGGAATAGCAACTGAACATCTACGGAATAAGTAGTTCTACTCAATCCGATGCACTTTCACTAACCTCGTATGTTTTGTGGCCTCAATCCTTCCCGCATTCACGCATTAGAATGCCATTAAATAATTTAGTGCTCTTTACAGTATTGCTTGCTCTGCTGTCTGTTCTTAAGCTTCCCCTTCCTTTGACTCTTTCTATGAGGGAATCCTCCCAGTACCTGCAGCGTTGGCTCACACTCCCTACCTGTGGCCTTGGGGGAGGGGACCGTTGTATGTTGTATGCCCATGTGGTAGTGGGATTTCACTTCTCACTTATTAAATTCTAGCTTGCAATTATTATTGGACACATTTTTAGAGCATCCTAAGGTGCAATTGTTTGTCAGTTGATAGTACAAAAACTTTCATGTGTGTAAGTTGAAAGGATTTTTGTATGAATGTATGCACCCCTCTGGGTATAGGTTTGTAATGGGTGGGTTGATTTTGTATGTGGTTTTGTTCCCTTTTACAGGTGGTGGCCAAACACCCCCTGCCACACGCCCTTGCGGCGGCTTGTGGGGTTTTATGTAATGTAGATATGGTCTGGTGGCTAATATAATCGGCCTTCCACCGATAGGGCCCGGGCTCGGATGACATATTTTCAGGGGTAACCCGATCCCAGCTTGAGGTGTTTAGTGGAGAGCTCTTTGAGTGAGCATGCCGTCCGTCGGATGGGACTTTTAACTGCGGACCCCTTGGCGCCTTTCGTTAAGAGCAGGCTAATGCCGACGCCGGGTTTCTCTCCACTATTCTTCCTTTTCCATCTATCCCTAATGGCGCAAATGACATTAGCTGTCAGTTATAACCCATAAAACGGTCAGTTTCAAGTTCTGCGATGACATAGGTAAGTGAGTTAATCTACGAAAATTCAACTATATTCAAACATGCAGGTGAAACCTTCAAATAAAAATTAAAGATTTCTCTAAAACACCCGTTTTTTCTATTAAATTAATTTTTAGTTACTTTATTTTCAATTGCTCCTCCTGAAATATCATTACTATACCCGTGAAAAAATTATTCTTCATAGAGTTACCATTTCTTTTACTATTTAAAAGTTGTTTTAAGTAGTTGTTATAAAAGTAGTTCTTTAAAAACTTCCAGATAACCATATTTTTAATAATTATGCAGCGTACTTTTGACATAAAAACTTCAACACCAAATTATTAAATATTCATTCATGTTCACTAAATGTAGAACACAATCTATTTTTCCACTGATCTTTATTTTGGTACTACTAGTTTCAACGCTTAGGCGTCATCACGAGGTAAACGTATATTAGTCAAGTTGGAGCCCATTTATATACCATTCTTGTCGGGAAAGGTGTGGGTGAGAAAGGAGGAAGAGAAGAAGGAGAGGAGGGGGATTGAAATCCCTCGCGCAATCAACAGCGTTATATATATATATATATATATATATATATATATATATATATATATATATATATATATACATTTATTTATTTATACACGTATGTGTATATATACATACATATATACCCTGCAAGCCACCGCCAGGGTGTGTGACAGTGGGTGAAAATACACACCAGAATCATTTTACCCGAACATCACCCTACCGCGGTCGAACAATGTTATTATGATCCCCTATCGTTCTTGTAAAAAATGACCTCTTAAATCTATCTGTTCTACGCTTAATCTCACTAATTTTATTAGCATGATCTCTCCTATCATAGCACGATGGCGGTAATAATACATTTTCAACATCACTGCTACAGAGACCTTCCAATTTATGCTAAAGAGACCTCCTTCCAATTTATGCTACAGAGACCTCCTTCCAATACATTGTGTTCTTAATTTAATGAATGCTTCATAGGTTAATAATACAGATAATAGTGCTTATTATACGTCAATGTGTCAATAAATAAAGACAACAGAACCTAAGACACACATTTATGCCGACCAACGCTGGCGCTCAGATATGGAGGAAGGCCATTTACTCAAAAGCGCTACTTTTTAATTGGCGACTATTAGGCTCAATATTCAGATCATTATTATTATAAATGAAATATTTTCAGCTTGCATACTATTATATATTGTGGCTGCACATAAAATTCGCTGATTCATAGGTAAGAATGCTTGACGAAAACTTAGGCAATGTTAATTTAAAAAAGAAAATAATATTAGCGCTGTGATTGATATTTATCATATTGAAAAATATTTAACTTTATTTTAATCCTTGCTTTCTTATGAAGAATTTCGCTTCTTCTACTTCTTCGATAATATCTCTGGAGTTCGATAATATCTCTCTCTAATATTTCATTTTCCTGTTCAATCAATATAAGAAGCAGAGCAGTTTCCAGTTAAATTTAATGAAACAAAACGGATGGATAAAATTTTTCAAATGTGAGCCCGTTAGCGTACATGCCGTCTCCACTACTTCATTTGCATTAATGGAAAAAGTGTACAAAAACACAAGCCTTCTATTTAGAGTATCATACAGGACATCACATTTTGATAACTCCAGCATGTTTCCCATGCGTCGGGAAGAAGTTTCCACTTCAGTACTCATGAACCCTTTTTATGCAATCACCCCCAATCTTCAAAAACATCTTAACGCTCTTATGAAAACGGGCATACATATCCATAAAACTTTATTTTCCGTAACCATTAGGGCGATATCATTGAATTATCTTGACAAGAGCCAAAAATGGCTGATAAAAAGAAAAAAATTGTCTTCTGTAACGATTCAGGTAGGCTGTGAAGACACAAAAGATGAGTCATAATGCTGAGAAAAAAACTAGAGTCCTCTTCTTTGTGAGCAGTGGCATGTTATAATCTAACTCATCGCTTAAAACTTGAGAATATTATTTTTAAAACAGACTTGACCGGGTTAATTGCTAGAATCTTGAAGACAACTTTTCAAAGTTAATTTTAAAATCTCAGCAGTAAAATTCTCGTTAACAGCTTCATATAACTTCAAACGTATCCTAAAAAATTCCTACATAGGGATTTACCCGATTGAGTTAAGGTCAGTGCTACCTCAAAGTTATTGGCACCCTAATGCAGGAAGCTAACACACGTATATGGAAATAAGGGGTGCTTGTGTTTGCTAGATTATTCTGCATTCGTATGAAAATTGTAATTAATAGCGAAGAGGACTTAGGTAGATATCAGGAATATTGAAAACATGAAGGATAAGTTATAGTGGAAATCAATATACGTTTACACGAGTGTGAGCCAGGAGAAAGAATAACAGAGTAAGAAGAATATAAAGAATAACAGTCAGAGTTGGTTTGTTGTTAGATACAACGCGTCTGAAAAAGTGGTGGAGCCATAATGAGACTCCGCAGTGAATTATAACGAAGAATGGACGTTGAATATTCTCTTGAAAAAAGAATTGTCTCCAAAACATGGATGTAAATATAACTATAATGCGTACCTATGGCAAAGGACTTCCTGCATTATTACTGACGTATTTCTCCGGAAATGTGATGAGAGAGAGAGCGTAGGTGAAGCACAGAAGAGCAAGGACAGTTGTTATACGTAAAAAAAGTACTTGGTCGGAACATTACGAGTACTTAGCCGTTTCAAAATCAGATATGAGAACGCTTGCGTAGTAAGAAGACTATAGCGCAAAATTAATCGTGATTAAAAGTCGTAAAATAGTAAGACATTATCTAAAAATGGAGTCTGAATGCAGGTTTGATAATACGCTGTGCTCAAATAATTCGGAATGGGAAAGTAATATCGAAAATGAGAGTGTGGGTGATGCTTCAATGGGGTTTGAAAGGAATGATTTGTTGAATGCCCCGAGGTGTGTATGGGAAAGGTGTCGTCAGGAGAATAAAAGCCGCCTTGCAGAGTGAAGAAATAAAAGATTGTGTAAGTTTAATGAAAGAGGATGACTTCAACTAAAAGAGAGGAAACTTGGGAGGGAGCATATTTGGTTTGGTCAAAGAAGATGAATGAATAAAAAGTGCCGTGAAATGAAATAAGGTGGAAGCGGAAAAAATGTAAAATCATTTTGAAATAAATACGAAGCTGCTTTAGCAGTGGGTAAAAAGGGCAAATGAATTAATGCCATCAAGAAAAAGAGTGCTGAAGAGAAACCAGTGTTATAGATTCCTACGGGGAATATTAACCTGCGCTAAGAAACACTATCTCAAACCCTTCTATTGTCATGGCAAGGTGCCATCCTCTACTGAATAGAATTCCGTCTCCATCCCCTGACCCTTGTGTGACGTTGCTGTATCCCTGAAATGCACCCGTCACGGGGGTCACAATAAGTGCGGCCAGGGCCACGAAAAGGACGATAACATACACAATTTTCCCTCCCCAAAGCATGGGACCTACTTGGGTGGGTGCTTCCCTCTTTCCTCAAAGTAGGATCCGCAAAAGCCTTAATCTCCCAAGCTTAATGTGGAGAGCCATTTTTTCAGTTGAAATGCTAAAAGAATACTTTCTCGGATCTTTGTTTGATGTATACATATTATTTTCATTCTGGGAAATTCACTAAATGAATCTTTTTTACTACTCTTACTTAAACATTTACATTCAAATGCTTTTACATTTATGATTACATATCCTTTTCTGATTAATTGTTCGTTTCTCGATGAGCATAAACTCAGAGATTTGAATTTATCAACGGAGTATAAATACTATATATAGTTTTTATTTAGTACCCTGCGAGCCACCACTAGGGTGTGTGGCAGGGGTTATTACACCGATTCTACCAATTTATTGAAGGTCATTCACTTGAGTTTTTGACCCCAAACGCAGCAAATGAGCAGGGCGTGAGCCCAAGAACAAACACACTGAGTGAATGATCGCGACATATGACTTGTTCGACGTGGTTCACCTTGTTCCCACCATTTTCCTCAATTGAAAAATAAAGTCGTAATCATAGATGCTTTCTTCGTTATTTCTCCATCAAAAAAAGATGAATTCGAGGAAAATTTAGTTTTGGTGACTATCCTTTATACGATAAATGTATCGTTGTTTAGTGAAATGGAAATAGGTATTCCAAAAATTTCACTCAAAGAGCATTTGGAAATATTAATTAACTTCGCTGCATCAAGAATTTCAAATGAGAGTGCAAAATTTCGATGGGGCTCCCTTTCGAGGATCGGTTGACCGTAAAGCTAAGCTTCCTAACCTCGGAGGACACTGAATCAACTGGCAATATTTATTTAAAATATCGAAATTGAAAAATAAACAACTTGGCTTTTACACATAGAAAATTTTTTATTAACTACCTAGGTTTCGTTTTGGTAAAACATCGTCATATCAGCAGGTCACCTGATGATGTTATACCATAAGGAAACCTAGGTAGTGAATAAAATATTTTCTATGTGTAAAAGTCAAGATGTTTATTTTTCAATTTCAATGTGAAGATTTTCCACCAAGTCACGCCAGAAACTGTTTTATTTCAGATATTGAAGCAAAAGATTAGCGTGATAATTGTACAAACATGCAAAGATGTAAATCTAGCAATTACAAGTTATATACCTGTACTTTGTAAAATTTAATAAATACATAATTAATTAGCATAATATTGAAATATACTTAATTAAATACTTAAATATCAAAATATAATTTAAAAATTAGCATTTAATGTTATTGTGTAAGGAACACATTCAAAAACTAGAACCATATCTTCACAAAATGTCCAGTATGATTTTTTAGCACTTCAAGTGAACCTTTCCTTTAAATTCTTTAATTATTGTCATCCCATATATTATAAAAAATGCAATTGAGGGCATATGGTGGATTCCAGAGCACCTAGTGCTTCTCGTAATCATCCAGCAAGGTTCAAGCACTTCTTCCTCCCTCATTGCATGGTGAAATGTGGAGTAGTTCGAACCGCACGAATCCCCGTCCAGAAATGAGCTCTATGGGTAACCGAGTCCTTTTGAGCACTCAACGTTTACCAACGAGAGACAGACGGTGCGCTGGCACGTGCCCGTTTGTCGAATTCTGCCCCGCCACATTAGGTGCTCTCGAGCGGAAGTATTGAAGTGAGGAGGATCTACCCTGAGGTTCCTTACTGCTCCTCTTGTAATTTTGAAACTTCTTAAGCACTTATACTGTGTAGGATGAATTTTGAGATGAAATAAAGA
The DNA here is from genome assembly GCA_037158775.1 of Hetaerina titia. Classification (NCBI taxonomy): domain Eukaryota; kingdom Metazoa; phylum Arthropoda; class Insecta; order Odonata; family Calopterygidae; genus Hetaerina; species Hetaerina titia. Next base: position 124,673,903 of record CM073769.1, read on the forward strand.
GCACATATAGAAAAAAAACCAAAATATTTGTACTTGAAAACCCGCGGCCGCTTTGTAGCGTTCTAAAGGATTTAGGCATACTATGTATATGCACTGATAGTCTGGGTTCACCATTAAATATGTTCTTTGGCGATAACGATTTGAGAATTGTAAACCAGTACTCATACAGGATAAAGAACACATATCGTAGTACTTATCATTTATTTTGTAGAATGATGCAAATCATCATACACCGCCATAATCATCGCACGTGTTTGCAGAAAGGAATTGTAACCAGTACTTCTCTACCTCGGCTTCTTCGGTAATATTACTTCGTGAGAAAAAAAGGAAACTAATAGTGTAAGTTACTACGAGATGAATTAATTCCTTCATTTATGGAAGTGCTCACTCCAGTCGTAAGAACGACACTCAACCAGCGCCAAACTGACCTGATTGATGTCACGAATTAAGAGAGGAATTGTCAAGTCTTTGGGTGAGTTTCACAACTTAGGAAATAATGCCTTAAAATGTAAATATCTGAACCTTTTGAAAATTTTAATCTTTGATTTGTCTAGGCAGCTATTTGCTATCTGAAATTTAATTACTCATTACCGCGACCTTAGTACACTTCCTCATGCGGTAGAACTTCTACGGTTCTGCGAAAACATGACACTCTACAAAAGTGGACGGCACAACTCGCAATGAATACTCTGGGAGTGTACCACGCTCACTAATCACTCGGTTTTCTCAACAAAACGTGGGAAAATAATATTCAAGTTTAAACTAATAGGAATTAATTATTCCATTTCCTGGGCAGTAGCGAAATCAGAGTGCAATTAGCTTATTTCACTGAAATGAACAAACTAGTGAAAGTGTTTTGATGTATCTTTGACAATCTAAAAGAAATTTCTACAGTTACAAAAACTGGCCAAATTTAAATACTTGCCGTCACCGCGTGGGCATACAGCTGCAGGATTCCTTTACTCTTAATGGATGAAAATCGTCCTCGTTTCTCCAGCACCTCTCCTCTCTCCTTGAAATCTTGATGGCGCAGAATTAACTACCCAGTTGGGCACACGGAAATTCTAAGTTGTAGACTGATGATATAGAACATTAAAATAATGACTGTACACACTGGATCCGATGGGCAATGAGAACACTTCTTGTAAATAGAATTGACAAATTTTCTCCTCGATTTAGTTGGTTTTAAAGTTTCAAACGCAATTGAAGTAGGTACGAAATTCGTGAGTGAAATCATCGAGTGAAGTGAGTAAGGTCAGCATGGCTTAATCACCGCCAACTCTCACGCGCTACTGGAATTCTGGCTACTTCTAATTAGGTAAACTAGATAGCACACTTAATTTCAATTTTTTCTATCTATACCGTATAAAAACGATTGATGCCTATTAACTCACATTGATAACTAACAATCCATGAGTAACTTCTAGCACAGCAAGGCTTCGGAATGGTGAGGTGGCTAACGTACTGGCCTCCCATCTAGACGGCTCGGATTTGAATGCCGGAGGCGGTAGATATGTTTCAGAGGTATCCCGATCCCTACTTGAGGGGCTTTGAGGAGAGTACTTTCACTGAGCACGCCATCTATCGGACGGAACGTTAAGCTGCGGACCCTTTGGCGCCTTTCGTTAAGAGTAGGCCAATGCCGACGCCGGGTTCTCTCCACCCTTCATCCTTTCCTATCAATTCCAAATAATCTAAGCTGTCGGTCGCCTCTCCTATAACTATTAGTATAGCAATGTACACAGATATGCGCACTAGCGTCAGTGAACCTCGCGTTGAACCTCATTTTCCATTAACGTTACTACAAATTCGGAATTTTTGTCAGTCGTCCAACTTTCAAAGAGAATGTACATGCTTTAATGTAAAACTAATGACTGACCTGCAAAGATGTAAATAGCAATTCGCGGTGTTCTCATGATAAATGAGTTTTCAACGGTATCCTCACTCAGACCACACTACAATTGGAAAAAACTTGTTTTCGAAACTCCTCTCAGCTAAATGGGTCAAAACTCTTCGATAAGTAATTACAAAAGCATTAACGATCAAGACAGTAGCTCTCCTAAACCTTTTCAATTCGTGAGAATTTAATAAATACGCCAATCGGTTACAATGCCACCATTTCAAATAAGGTAAAAGTGGACGAATTCATGGATTCATTACTTGGCGGCATATAACTGAAGGTTTTGGTGCTATAGAATTCCATTGTCTTATTTGACACTCTAGTGAGTGCTCGCGAGGTCTGTGGAGAGCCAGCCATGATAGAGGAGGGGGGAAATGTTCCATCTTGAGTACAGGAGGACCAGCGATGGTGCATCCTTCAACTACGACTGCGGGTTTAACTCCTATAGGCCTGCGTCTGCCACTGATTTCATAAACAGTCGTCTCTGAGGTGACCGCGATTGTCCTTTCGACGCCCTCTCCACCGCATTCAGGCCTCATACGTGAGGCCACTTGGTTGGCGAATGACTCCGGAATTCGCCACGGAAACCTACGCTAATGATGAAAGCAAATGAGAATCAAATGCATCCAGCCTCGACCACTTGTCAGAGACACGGTCAGCACCAGCGAATCCCTATCGATTGCGGAAAGGTTTTCGAACGGTGCCTCAGAAAAGGGAAGGGGCACTTAATACATTTCAAATAGGTGGTCTGCCCTCTGAAGGGATTTTTGGATGGAGGAGTATGTGGGGGAGGAAGCATGCATGTAGGAAATGCTGCGTAATCAACGGTGTACCTCGGAATGGGATAGGATTTCAGAGCATATGAGCTTAGCTTGATGATTGACACATCATGTATAAAAATGGGTCGAATCAAAATACAGCACCGTCTAAAGACAGACCCAGATCGAGGCAAAATCCATCAAAAGCCCGCACACCTTCAAGACTGGACGATCGAGTTCATCCCCGAATTAGGGGAACTCCCTTGCGTCAAAAATACGAAACTCATAATCAGCGGGAATAGATTTTTATTAATTTTTACAATGTCTTCACGCCTTCAAGCATGCATAGTCATACATGCTTTAAACCTGTTCGCTTACAATACCTCTTACTTAAACGATACCATCTGCGCCCCTTTTGCACGTTTCGCCTGTCCTGGTGAGGCTTTTCTATTAGATAAGTATCTTAAATACCTGGGCTATCACGTATTTCGAGGTACGCAGTCAGTCATACAGCAGATGTAGTTTTCTTTTGTTCGCATACGCACTTCGAGAAAGTCATGAAAGAAGATAATAATGCCCCGTTCAAGTATTTCCTAGTAAATAGAATACGTAAGAAAACCTAAGAATTCATCACTCTTATTCACTGCAATCACGCTGGTGTTCCTTCGCGTCGGATAGGTCATAAAAACCCATTAACATTTTGGTAATAAATGCTGATTATCGTAGTCGTCACTAACTTTTCACTAACCTTAGGAAAAATGAATGATTATTTCAGGGAAAGTAATTTCTAAAATTTTTATGCCCCACTCGTTTTAGATTATATACGAGGAGTATACCTCACTAATTTGTAAAACACTATTCAAATAGATAAAACCTAAGCAAGTAGGAAGAGACTTTGCTTCATGTGTTAGGTTTGAGAGGCCTTGCATGTGTGTATAGAACACAAGATAGTTTTTAAAAAAGGAATAGATTCATTCAGTAATGATAATACAAACTTAAGGATACAACTAGAGTCATTTGCGCCATTTGAGATGGATGAGAAAGGATGAAGGGTTGAGAGAAACCCGGCGTCGGCATTAGCCCACTCTTAACGAAAGGCGCTAAGGTGTCCGCAGCTTAACGTCCCATCCGACGGACGACGTGCTCACTCAAAAAGCTTTCCACAAGCACCTAAATTAGGGATCGGGTTACCACTGAAAGTATCTGCCATCTCCAGGATTCGAATCCGGGCCCTCTGGGTGGGAAACTAGTACGTTAACCACATCACCATTTTTAATGTAATGGTATTATTTTAGAGTAAATGAGTACTATGCACTAGTGTGGTTAAATACATTTTCTTATCAGTCAAACCAAACAAATATATGCCCAATCGTATTTCTTTCCTTGAATTTTTTTAGGGGAGGTGACCGACAGCTAAGGACTGAAACCTATCTGCCGTCTCGGGAATTCGTATTCGGCCCCTCCCGGTGGTAAGCCAGTATGTTAGCCACCGCACCACCCCGATCTTCTTCTTTGCTTTAAATTTCCTACTATAGTATTAATCAGTTAACCTTTCTTCAAATTATTTTTTGCAGTATTCTGCACAATTAACCATTGTAGTATTTTCTATTATTACTGCTTTGGAAGTACAATTTTGTGTGAAGTACCTCCTTCTGTAAGTCTACTACATGTTCAGGCCAAAATGTATGAACTTCAATGCCAGAAAATGGAAAAATTCATGTAATTCAAAATTTCTTCTCCTCAATATGACGTAGTTTGCTGACCTGTCGGTCTCCGGATGTAGCGTGATGTTGAAATCACTTCCAATTATGACGGCAGCTAGTTCGCCGTCCGCCTCGTTGTCGCTCGGGTAATGGGCACCTATATGTACGTACGTTTAGTAAAAACTCGGCTCGCTTCATGGCCGATCTTGTATATGACTCTGAAAAATGACTATGCGCGAGAGTTCCTCTGTGAGAGTTTCTTATTGCGTAACTCTAATGGTCCTGCAGATGTACGGGGTGATGCCTAGGTAATGGTAAATCTGATGACCCTTTGCACGTTGATCAACACATTTTGTGCCCAGATTGGTCTCTGGGTAGGAGGAAGATACGAAGACTCAATCTCCCCAGAAAGACAGAAAAATGGGTAAATTCTGTTAACTTCACCGAAATATCGCGCTAAGAGTAATAAATTCCATGAATTTACCTATTTGTAAAACGATCGACGACAATGTTGGATGGTACCTAATGGCATTTCCAGCGGTCTTTAAATATAGGGAGACACTGCAAGCACACTCCCGCTTACTTTCTCTCTTCCCCGCTCAGCGACTTCATCAATCGATGATTTCTAATTTCCATTGTGGGATCCTTTACGACGCGCTTTTCCGTCAACGTCAGCAACGAGCTCCTTACAGGGGATTATCCTCGAAAAGCAAATATGCCACCCGCAATGGGTTTGTATGGCCCTTCACCTCCTTAAGGAACGTAGTGATCTGCCACTGAGGCAAATTCTTTATTACCACCAGACACACACCATAGTTTTATTTGTATGTATACTTCCTCATCGGCCATCCTGCCTCCCCGCTTTCATTTATCTCTCCTTTGTATTGTTCCAGGCTCCCTGACGTGTTTTATTGGCGCTAATGTAAAAATCAGAGTCGGTTTTCTTCTGGCCTTTTGTCTCTTCGCTTTCTGGCTCTGTGTGCGGGAATTTATCTTTTGTAACTTTGGATTGCATATTTTTCCCGGCAACATTTTCCTTCGGCGGATCGATCTTTTTAATTCCCCTTTCCGCCGTTCCCATCACTGTTGGCGCCGGCGAGCGTTCCGTGAGCGCGTCCGCCGCATCAGAGGTAGAAGTGGTTGGCGGAGGAAGGGGCTGTGGTGGGGCCTTGGTGTCGTCCCCTCAGGGGTCAGAATCCGCGACCTTCGTCGATATCACCCTTGTGGTTGAGTCGGTGGGTGAGATATGAGGGCTTTTTGGGTGGGTCAATCATGAGATAACACCGGGGTCTTGATGATACTTGACGAGGGGCCTGGCCCTGGAATAGAATCTCAGTCCACCCCTGTGGTGGCTCGGGCCTCTCTAATTGCCGTCACCTCGCCGTGAGTGTTTTCTCCCGACTCACTGACCGGGCAAGCATTCATAAAATATCCCTCTTCGTGGATTTTAAAGCATTAAAGCTCGTTAAAATTAAAATATATTCTATGTCGTCCCATACCGAAATCCAGCACAAGGAATTACGAATCCCTCCCTCCTTGCCATGAAGCATTGGCGCCTCCGTAATTGGATATGCACTAAGTCATCCCTCTTCATCCCCGCCGGGGGAATGACGACTTTTCTCATTTGGTTAATTATGTCCAGTAGGTCGTTGGGGGTGCGGAATTATAGCGGAGCGTTTGACACCCCCATTCTCTCGACCTGCGGAACCATGCAGCTCGCTAATACGTATTGATTGTCCACTGGCACTCTTCCCGGTTGCAGCATTAATTCGCCAGCATGTTTTCGCTTTTTAAATACAAGCATATTCTGTCACTTGAAATTTTAGTAGAATGTGTGATATTCCTACACCCCACTGCATCGGCCATCGCTGTCACATATTCCATCACTTGGATCCATGGAAATAATTGAAATACAATTCCCGTCTCCCTGGGCTGTCATGCAACTTTTTTTGTTCGAACGCGAATAACCGGAACCTGGCTACTTTCGCTTTGCGGGGGATATCCCTCCCTTCGCGGTCTCCTCCTCCATTGCTGATTTGCGGCCGTTGGTACGGAGTGTGTTTGGCTGCCAACACTTGATGACAGCCTTCTATCGTTCGCTAAAGGAGTCGAGAAGGACGTGGAATGTTAGGGCACCCCAGTATATTTCGTATTCCGTTTGTGAGTTGGCTCATGGTTAGGGAATGGGGGAAAGCCGCAGATTCCACCCTGGGCTCCTACTATGGTCCCTTTGATGGTGCGACAAGATATAAAGGTGTAAACTCCGGATTGAAATTAGTGCGCGTAGTACTAATTAAGTCCTAGTGAAGTTTGGCCGTGCAATTAAAACCAAGATAAATTAAAGAAGAGGAAGAAGCGAGGATGACAACTATGTAATGATGATATTGTGTTGGTGAGAGAAAGAAGTAGGTTTGTGGATTGCGTAGAGATATAATTTTCTAAATAAAACCAAGGAATAAATAACTTATGCAGGAATAAAAGTTTCATCGTTACAATAATACTTTTCACTAGGTTCTTTCGTACGTTATATTACGTCAAAACATTTAAATCCACGTCTTGACCGTAAGAAGAACCTTATTTTAACCCCAAAATGACAAAAATGGAGCGATGCAACCATGGGTAGAATGATGTACAAGCTCGTATCTTCTCTTTCAAGTAACTGTCTATTGAAATTTCATCTCTGTTTTCACAAAATAATCCACGTCATGAAGCTTTCCTTTAAAATAGTGTTATTTCCTCATATTTTACACCATTAGTCTAGATCATAAGAAAGTTGGATAATTCGTGGCCAAAGTTATTTCATCCGCTAATAGAGATTCCTCTATGGAGAAGGTACAGATAAAGGTACTCCTATTTTATGGGTTAATCAATTTTGATGATTTTCCACCGCTTTCCTCGAGCTTTTATGCATACGAATTCAAGGTGATGAGAATTTCCTTCTACACCAGTTCACCACGGACGGCCGGGCGTGTCGGTGGTGGCTCAGAGGAAGCGAGCATCAGCCCGTCTATCATCCATCTATTCCGAGACTGCTCTAAGAGAATTCTCACCATGGTGAGAGCGTGTATACATATTTAGGTAGCTTTGTGATGTGTTGTTTTTATGCCAATAAAAGTACTACCGGAAGCCATTTTCTTCTGCATTTCCGCATGTAAATATGGATGTTTAATCAAAGGTTTTATTCTACTCTGGGTATATAGTGATTATTCTGGTCGTTCCTCCAACGAGTGGGATAGTGCAAAAGAGAAACAGAGTCCCATATAGAATGCAATAATTCTGTTTATACGACGCAACGGATGAAATTACCTGAGATAATTTAAAAGATAGAGCTTTGGCAATAGTCTTTTAATAACTATTTATGGTTGAAAGCGGTCTCCAATTTGGTACATGGTTTATATAAAAAGTACTGGGAAATTTTTGGGAAAAATAGATTTATTTCAGATATTGCTACAATGCCTTAAAAATCTTCAAAATACGATGCATCCCTTGAGCGGCGATATACTTTTGCCAGCGGATTTTCAATGACTCGAAGGCTGATTCCGTTCGCCAGACCTTACCGTTGTTCAGACCTTACAAAATGAACCTGGATGGTGATTCCCTCATACTCATTCGAAAGCTGTGATGCTGTGGTGGATGACGTACTGGCTTCCCACCCGAGGCCCAGGCCGAAGAGAGGGCCCAGATACGAATCACATAGCCGGCAGATATTTTTCAGTGGTATACCGATCCCTACTTGACGTGCTTTGTGGAGGACATTTTGAGTGAGCATGCCGTCCGTCGGATGGGACGTGAAACTGAGGACCCTTTGGCGCCTTTCGTTAAGAGCAGGCTAATGCCGGTGCCGGGTTTCTCCTCCCCCGTCATCCTTTCCTGTTCATCCCTAATGGCCCAAATCACCTCAGCTGTCGGTCGCCTCCCCTAAAAACTACTACTACTCTAGTGGTCGCGAAACTGATGATGCTAACCTAAGGCGGGTTATTGCGTGCACTCCTCCGATTTTACTCGAAGTGGGTGTTTTCCACTACCATATTTTTCTCGTTACCGAATTCCATCAGTCTTTCTTCCGCAGTATTTCGACTTCTCATTCAAACTGTCCCACACTGCTTCCCTATCGAACCTCTCGGGCCACAGCGTTCTAGTATCTCATCATGTCATTAGATTCATCTTCCCTTTTACTGCTCCTAGTACCTCTCCCAGTTGTTGGTTTTCTTCCCCTATTCCCTCTTCTCGTCGGCTGGACGTTGGCATATAGTATTCGACTGAACTAGCACTGTGTCCGTAGGCTCTGTCTCAAACCTCATGAGGTGAATTCCCTCATTGGATTGCAAGCACGATTTTAATCTTCTTGAAGGAATAGTCCTTCTAAGTGTGTTGCCCACTCCCTCAATATTCTCTTCGTCTCCAGAGTACATAACTCAATCGCTCCTAAAGTCCTCGGGTACGGTCCACTTAATCTCGCTCAAACCCAAGAATTCTATCCCCAGTATGTCCATCTCCAGAAGAATAAAACTATGAAAAGTAATAAAAAGAATCAAATAGTACAATATGAGAATCATAAAGGCATTTTAAATATTCCAATATAGGATATGTTTATTATTTATTAAATATGAAATGTATTCAACAATTTATTTCAAGTTACATTAGTTGGAAAAATGTAAACTATCTTATGACGATTTGATGGGTAAAAAACATGATCGGGTCTACTCTAGCGTCAAGTGACGCTCAATAGAGCAAGTCAGCTTTTTGTGAGCTCGTGTGTGTCCAATGCCATTCGACAAACATAAGTATCTGATTTTAAGGTGTCCCCTTATTAATTTATTTGTATGAATGTATTTTTTCGCCGTCTCCAACTTCATTCGACAATATGCGCTAAATATAAAACGTGATATAGTTCACATTATTCCTTTATTTTAAAGGGTCGAGTACGCAAAACTTGCCACGACGTAATTGCCGCCTGTAATTGCTAAATTCAGGTATTTTCTTCACCAAATGTCAATAATATTTTATATTTTTTTATTATTTGAATCCTTTTTTACGTTATGTTGACATCCAAGTTGTGCAATAAACGTAAAACACTACAAAATTGAATTATTCTGCAAGTGCTGAAAGCGATGATGATGATGATGACATTCCAATTAAAAAACTATCACAGATATGGAATGTTGCCAGGGTGGATAACCAACTACCAAAAATGTATTATTTCTCCACTGGACAAGTGTGCGTTGGTCCACAGGTTCTTGTTAACTGTGCGGCAACTCGTTGATTTTTATGCTGTTTTTACGTAAACCTTTATATAAAGTAATTAATTCTAACGAGCACAATAGCTATGATCAAAATAAACTTCATAATAGCATGCTTTAGAGAATATTAAGCGAAAGATGGAAAGAGGTAATGTAGATTTTTTAGGTCTATGCGAGAGGAGATGGAAGGATAGCGGGGATTACTGGAGTGATAATTATAGAATAATATTCAGCGGCGGAGACGAGAGCCAACGAGGGGTTGCCGTAATATTAAATAAAAGGGTAGAAAGAAGCGTAGTCAACATAGAGCAAGCAACGGATAGAATATTATTCGTAGAGATTAAAGCAGAACCGACGAACTTGGTCATTGTTCAGGTATACATTCCACCGAGTAACCACAAGGAGGAAGAGGTCGATAGGATGTACGATGAGTTAGAGGATATCATCGCGTGTGTTCCTGCAGGGAAACATTTGATAAACATGGAGGATTGGAATGCGACGGTAGGCGAAGGAAGAGATGGTGATGAGGTGGGGACTATGGGTTAGGCACAAGGAATGAACGCGGGGAGGAAGCAATTGAATTCTGCAGGAGACAGGGGTTAGTCATCACCAATACATGGTTTAGACACCACAAAAGACGTAGGTATGCATGGAAAATTCCAGGTGATTCAGAAAGGTATCAGTTAGATTATTTTATGTTAGGAACAGGTTTAGGAACAGTGTGATAGATTCGCACAGTTTCCCCGGAGCGGATGAGGACTCTGACAAAGGTTGCTTAGACCTCCAAAAATTCGAAAACTAGTGAGTTTCTTTTTTTGTGTGATAAACACAGTAATCAACCCGAAAGCCAGTTTGGTAGGTGATGGTAGAGTTCACCCAGTACTACACCCGATACTATATATATATATATATATATATATATATATATATATATATATATATATATACACACGCACACACTTACCAAAACACTACAAATTAATGCGTGTATTGCAGAAAATAGGAATGGATTGGCGGGACAGGAGACTGATCCGCAACCTGTACATGTCTCAGACTGCTCAGGTGCGAGTGGGGAATGGAGAGTCCGGACAGGGCAGGTGAGATCACTAATCAAGAGGAATATAGAATACAATCAGGACGTTTTTGCCTGTTTAGTAGATTTCGAAAAAGCATTTGATAGTGAGAGTGAATTGGGAAAAATTAATGCGTATATTGCAGAAAATAGGAATGGATTGGAGAGACAGGAGACTGATCCGCAACCTGTACATGTCTCAGACTGCTCAGGTGCGAGTGGGAAATAGAGAGTCCGGATGGGCAGTGTTAGGAAGAGGTATGAGGCAGGGTTGCTCATTGTAACCGGTGCTGTTCAACGTATATGTGGAGGAAATGTTTAAAGAGGCATGGGAAGAACTGAAGGTAGGAATGAAAGTTGGAAGGGAATTCGTAAAATCGGTTAGGTTTGCTGATGACCAAGCATTAGTTGCTCAGTCAGCCAAGGGGTTGCAAGCATTGCTGAGTGAATTGGAGGTTCAGTGCGATAAATATGGGATGAGAATCAATATTAATAAAACAAAGGTTATGCGATTTTCCAGAAAGAAAAAGGCTAAGCTAAATATTAAAATAGACGGGGAAAGAATAGAGCAGGTAGAGGAGTTTACATATCTCGGAAGTGTTTTGGACCAATACGGTCAAAGTGGTAGGGACGTAAGGAGAAGAATTGCGCTAGGCAAGGAGGCTTTCTCAAGGAGGAGGGAGTTGATGACGGGGACGTTGAGTAGGGAGGTTAAGAAAAGACTCGTAAAAACTCTGATATGGAGCGTAGCTATGTACGGCGCGGAAACGTGGTCGCTGAAGCAGCAGGATAAACATAGATTGAAGGCTTTTGAAATGTGGGTGTGGAGAATAATGGAGAAGGTGAAATGGACCGAAAGGAAAACAAATGAGGAAGTACTGGAGATGGTGGGTGAAGAGAGGGGTTTGTTGAGAGAAATCTTATGGAGGCAGGAAAAATGGATGAAAGACGTATTGAGCCGTAGTGGAATGTTGAAGAAGGTAATAGAGGGAAGGATGTTGGGCAAACGGGGATAGGGCAGGAATAGGATAGGGATGTTGGACGGGATGAACGGAGGAAGGAAGTACACAGAGATGAAGAGGGACCTGATGTAGAGTAGGTTGTTGGATTGGGTTTTGTTGGAGGTACAACATATTTATTTGATAGTTGTGTCCTTCCAGAAGCCTACCTTAACTGGTAGATTACCTAAAAAAAATAGGATACTATGCACGCGTTTATCCCATTGGACGATCGCCGTGGAGGAAATGAAGGAATTTCTTAGCTAAATTCTGAACATGGACATTATTCATCCATATACTATATATGGGATTATTGGTCTCTTGAATGCCACTTTTTTGGCTAATCTTCACAAAGGAACGGTTTTTGCAAATATTTTGGATGATAGGTGCATTTGAAAAATAACAAAACTGGGATAAAGGCTCCGATAACCAGTAAAGAGAAGGTCAATTCTTTTTTGTGTTACGGTAAACCCTTGCTAATCTGAACCCGGTTAATCCGCACTCCTGCTTAATCCAGTCGAGTCTGGACGCCTACTACAGGTGGCTTATTAAGGGTTCACGAGAAGCAGCACCGCTGTAGTATATATTCTACCAAAATATGTTTAGCTTGCAAATTTCTGCCATTACGGTTGAAAATAGTAAAAGATTTCAACCAATATTCCAGCTGTGCATTTTATATTATTAATAACCTATTGCTACATGAAACATATATCATAGGTTCATCTAAATGGCGCACATTTTGCAAACGCGAGACCTCTATTGGAAATTGGTGGCTGATTTTTGGCTTTCTGATGACCCTTGAGACTGTACTGACAGGAGCAAGGATTATTGCTCTTGGGAGTATCACCTAGATAGGTTGAAAGGTAGGAGGCAGACAACAGATAGCCAATGCCCTTTCGCGACTCTGTATGTACCTAGGTTCTCGACGATTATGGGATTTTGTGTGAAAAAAACTAAGTACTTTTGACAATAGCACCAAAGAAGAGTGTCAGTAAAAGAAAAAATAACTTTGAGCAATAAACAATTTGAAGTCACTAGAGCAATTGGATGCAAAGGTTCCCGTTGGGACTGTGCTATTGCTTGACACATTAGGTAATTTCAAAAGGACGACTAAGGTTGTCTCTTTAAGTTTGAATTAAATTTCCACAATGTAGAGAGGCAAATTTGGGAAATTTTGCTATTGGAATATGAAAAATAGCTATAGGCCGTCAAATAATTTGCATACGAATGTGCATAAGTGATCACATGAAGAATAAAATACGCAGATACAGAATAAAAAACTAACCAAATACTTGCGGGCGGAGAAATTTGGCAAACACTGGTTAGCTAGGGCTATTTGGGAGCCATATTATTTAAAATAAAAGTGCCTCACGAGTGCTAAAAGCGACGCTGTTGAACCATTGATGGGACATTTAGAAGCAACGATCCAAGATTCCCGAACAAAAAATCAGTAGGGAAAAAATGACTGAACTTCCGTGCACTAATGCCGATAGTAGACACAAGTTTGAGAGTGCTGCCATGAGATAATATCGACAACCTCGAATTCTGAGGAAGATTTTGGAAGACTTCTCTCCACCTGCAAAAAATCGATAAATGCGTAGTTTATCGGGTTATCTCAACGTACTGGCCCCATAATCATTTGGTTTCCTAAATTATGAAATCACAAATCGACGTTCTGGGAATTTTCGACAGTATAAGATTGCTTTTTCATAATTACCAGCGATAGTAAAAATCCAAAATCATTCATTTCTATCTAAATAATACTCTACTCGAAATACACGGAATAATACAAGAAAAACACAAACATTCTCGCGGCGATAATAATAAGTCGGATGCTGATTAACTTCGTTAACAATATTTATCGATAGAAAGTTCGTTAAAATCTAATATAATTTAAGTGCCACAAAAAAACTGTTTTGCGACATCAGCTGTTATATTCTAAAACATTCTTATCCAAGACAAACAATTTTACAAGAGCATACAGGTACATTTCAACGGGGTACGGTAAAATTGAACTAATTGTAACTGAAAATTACAAAAGAAAGCTTGCACCATTTGTTTTTCGTTAAGCTCATATTTATTTAAACAAAACGTTCATCGATTCGAAAAATGAGTTTATTCAATTAAACACGCATTCATTACTTTTCTTCGGAAAATACTAGTGAATCACAACAGAATTAATTTCTATTTGAAAGTTGGCACTCTACTTTATTTATGTAAGTTTATTTCATATTTCGATGCGACCTTCTTATATTTTGGGGCTCTAACATGTCATCTGAAGTAATCCGATATCGTCAGCGATCAACGGTGTACAGGGGAAAATGTTTCGTGAGATTACGGGTATCAAAACCCAGAGTAATCCTGATTTCGCCATATCCGAACCTCTGGCCAAACATAATCCTGATTAGCAAGGGTTTTTCTCTGTATAATAAGGAAGTTCACAGAGGTATACTATAATGGCCATGGCCATCGATGAGCATGTTGTGGGATTCAAAGGTAAGGTGGGTGCACTTTATTATGTACAACCACAAGAAGTCCACCAAATTAGGTAATCATCTTTATGTGTTCACAGATCTAAATGACTGCATTCATTTATTTGTTCTTTATTTTGGTTCCATAACCTCTGACTCCCTTGGTACATCTTATCTTTCATTCACATTAAAAATTGTTCTAGGATTGCACAGTAGATAGAAGTAGTCTCATCCTGAAGTTCAAGGATAAAATATTAGCATGTCGTATAACTATATCGTAAAAGCAGAACACTATCCTTGGAGTTAAAAAAATATAAGTGAAATTTGGTAGGGGACATGATGCCAAATAGGAAAGACAACCCAGCTCTAATAAAAACTCCAAGACTGAAAAAGGAGAGCAGGTTGCCTACAGAAATAGAATACATTGTTCCTACCATGGAAGAACAAAGTAGTTGGCACTAAGGCAAAAGAGAGTCAGATGCTAAGCACAATGGATGCTTCTGAAACAGAGGTTTTGGTCAAGGAAACCAATGCAGGTCATTAATTACATTAAATTTACGGGTGGCATAGACATAGAATACTTACTGTCTTATGACGGAAACATGGAAATTTAGACAAAAGATTTTTTTTTTTAATCCATTAGCCGGGTTAGTGAAATCATACATATAAGATGTGTAGTATAACTTAGATGAAATGCATAACACACATGTATATTTAAAAAGGGAATTAGTCACAGAACTTGTAGGGAACTTGAGAATGAGTGGTACTGCTCCCAGGGGCATACCAAAATCTTCTTACCCAATACAGCATATTTGAATAGAAAACTACATATCATTGTACCTCTCTCTGAAAAAAAAGTATGAGGATTGAGTGGTTTTTTCTAATAGAATAATATCTGGGGGAAGAAGAGAGGTCATTTTCCTTTGCGACTTTTGTGTAAACAACCCCAGACATCATTTGGGAGAATACTTTGAAAAATACCATTAAGTGGAAAAATTTAAAAATCAGTGTAAATTTGTAGATTAATACTTGACCTAAAAGTAAAATTTTTCAAGCCATTTGAAGGATATTGAATTTGACTCTGCAAGAAGTTTAGATACTTAAAGCTGGGAGAAGTGAAAAATGTAATTCTGAGTGGACTAATGGTATTGAATATGAAAAAATACAAGTGCTAGCTAGGGTTAACAAGGGGAGCTATTTGGCAGTTGCAGTGTGGTAAAGAGTGCTCCAGTGTTACTTTCAACATGCATAATAAATTTACAAATGCTGATATTCATATATAGTGTACCTTTATAGGTTTACTGATGTATATAATGTATATGTTGTTTGCTGTTGCATATGCTGTGTACCAAAACCATTTTCTGACCCACAGTGTTCAAAGTAAACAATTTTTTATTCAAGTTTTTCAAATATTTAATTATATCTGCACTCTTCCCAGTGTTCACAACCCCTTGTGTATAACTTGAAAGAACATGGCTGAGCAAGAGAACATTGGTTATCATAATCCTCATGTAAGCATGCAAAAGCCAACTATCCACCTTGATGTTTCCTATTCAAGAAAGAATAGGTAAATATAGATTTTATTTAAAATTTAATCATCATAAAGACTTTGCATGCATATTCATTCAGTTGTGCAATGGGCTGAAAAACAGTAGATACATTATTTTAATTGATTCATTAAAAAAATAGAATAGAAGTCAAATATTTTTAATTGATTAAAAGATAGTGCCACTAAAAGAGGAAAATTAATTTGAAAGATGCATTGTTCTGAGAACAAAACCACAGGTTAATCAGTTATGTGAATGTAATCCAGATAAATCAGAAAAAATATGAAGTTGTTCACGTGGCATGAATCTTTAGGTTGGTAATGATGGCTCAAAGATGCCATCTGAATGGGGTGGCTGATTGACAATAATGCATGTTGAATCAGTCTGCACAAGGTTCTTACCAGAAGAAAAGCTCAAATTCTGTTTTGAGAAGGCTTCTGTGAAATTTCATTAACATTTAGAAGTGAGCATAGCTCATTTTAATAGTTAGTTCTATCAACTGTATAGAGGAAAGAGGATTAACTGACATGAGCAATGAGCTACCACTTATTGTAAATTGAGAATTCCCCAAGCTCCAACTGGGGTAAATAAGCATTATACAGTTGATGGGAAGGAAAGGATTTGAGTTTAAGTCACTTAAGATGAACTACACTCAATGTCAGATAGAAATGTTTAAAAAAATCCACAAACTTGATAACCTGTAGTATTTCTGGAATCCTGGAGGTTTATTCACAACAAAAAGTTTAAAATAATTTTATATCAAGTACTGAAAAAAGCCCTAGACAATTAAAAGGTATGTAACAAAAAATCATGGTAAAATGAAATCAAAAAATCATTTAAGTATTGGCCCCATTAGTTTTAGTGAAAATCTAGCAACTCTAACAGATGTTAGCCACTCAAGTCACTCAAAGTGTAGTATTGTGCCTTTCAAGGGATCATGCTAGAGCATGCTGCCCCTTATAATTTATCTTCTGAACCAAATGACCTTTCTGGCTCTAATTCTACCATTAAACCCATACTATATGCTGATGATACCTCATACCAATTTAATTAGATAATCTGGTTAAATTAGCACACTTTGGAATGTAATAATTACACTGAAGTAAGTTCTATTAATGTACCTACATCCTTTTACTCTCCCTCAACAAACATGGGATGAATTTTAAATTACATTCCACCAGAAAATCACTTATTTTCTTCATTGATAAAATAAAATGAAACTGCTATAATAGATTTCTCCCACATTAAATCCTAGGCTCAAGCTTGCATGGCTATCTTTCCTGGTGTACTCAAATTGGTGACTCTAGAAGTGAAGCCCACATCGGATGACAGAGAAATTGTGACAAAATAATGATTCCAATCATTATTGCAATTGGCAATATATTAAGGGAGGGACTTAGCCCATATTAAAGGCTAAAAAATCAAAGAAAATTTATATGAATGGTAACTGAAATTTATTAAACTCAACTGTTTCTTTCTTGCAATTTTGCACCTCACGTATATATAGGCTTGATGATCCAAATTGCATTGAGTGTCACAAATTCCAAGTACTGCGGGAGATGCCACGACAGTAATCTTTGTACAATTCAGAACATTGAATTTCTCCACAGATTTTTGGGCACAATATCTTTATAGAATGATATTGTTATTCCAACTCAAATTGGTATTGAGATATGAGCATACATTTCTTATAAATCATTCTTGAAACACTATGAAAGAGGTGATGAAAGCATGGAAATTACACATTAATATGATTGCATTTTTCCATCAGTGCTGCTAGTTGATATCACATTAATATTTTCAATTAATGATTAGCTCCTTTGATTTAGTCCAGATAAGTTGGCCCATGTTTCTGTTTAACTGGAAAGTAACACCTACCAGGTGAGTAGGTGCAACATAAATGGACATTTGATATTCACATCAGGAGAAAGTATTAAGATATGTGATTTTTCTACTGGGACACAACCTGATCAGACCAAAATCTACTATTTTGGCAATATTGTTAAGTCTAATGAAAAAATTTCAAGTAGAAAAATATCCATGAATATGCTGATACTTATGTAGGTATATTTCATTGTACATATTAAAAAATATAAACAAATGCAATAAAATTAAGGAATCTATCCAATGAAGGTTTATTATGTAGCTTAGTCTAATAATATAACACTAGCAAGTATTGGTTCATTTATTTTTATATTAGCATGGAGAATGTAAAATATATTAAGCTAATTAAACTTTTCCATCTATTGCTAAATTTGATGCTAACGAGAAATGCAGTAACTGAGTGTGCCATGAAAAATATATTAAACATGATAAGAATGCTGTATCTAGGGGTGTAATAATAGGTGAAGGAAGAGATGGTGATGAGGTGGGGGACTACAGTTTAGTAGCAAGGAATGACTGCAGGGGGAAAGCAATTGAGTTCTGCAGGAGACAGGGGTTAGTCATCACCTACATATGGTTTAGACACCACAAAAGGCATAGGTATGCATGGAAAATGACAGGTGACTCAGAAAGGTATCAGTTAGATTATATTATGGTAAGGCACAGATTTTGGAACAGTGTGATCGATTCGCACAGCTTCCTGTGAGCAGAAGCAAACTCTGACCACAATTTAATTGTTATGAAGTGAAGCATTCGTTTCAAAAGGATAGGGCAGGGGTGGCAGGATAGGAAATGGAATGCAGAAGCATTAACTGGATTGACAAGGAAGGTGTATCAGCAGGTTGTAGAGAAAATCATGTATGAGGGCAAAGAGCTGAGCACTATCGAGGAAAAATGGAAAAACATCAAAAAAGGAATATCAAAAGCCACAGGAGGCAGTATAGGAACCGTTAATGAGAAATTGACAAGGAAACTGTGGATCATGGATGAGATGATTGCAAAGATGGATGTGAGAAGAGGATGGAAGAATGTATATACAGAGTTCAGCAAAAGGAAGTACCAAGAGTCAATTAAAAAGTTAAGATAGGGAATAAATAAAGCAAAAGTAGCATGATGGAAGACGTAGTGTGAGGATATGGAAAGTTTGTAGAGGAAGGGTGAAATTTGTGTGCTATACAGCAAGGTTAAATCACTATCAAGAAGTAAGAAGGTTAGATCTGTGCTGACAGTTGGAGATAAGTGGGATAAGATAATAGTTGGCACAGAAAACATCCAAGAGAGATGGAAGGAATATTTAGAAGCACTGCATGGTAAAGAACTTAGGCCAACAAGGTTAGACATAGAAAAAGTACATGACATAGAGGAATATAGCTTAGGTCCAGGCATACTCGACAATGAGAAGAAAGGGCATTAAGAGAGATGAAACCAAATAAGGCCATGGGGGTAGACAGCATTGCTGTGGAACTAGTGAAATGTTCAGGAAAATGTGGGAGGAAGACTCTATATGGACTGATTCATAGTATCTATGAGGAAGGAATCTGGCCGGAAGATTTTGTGAGATCAGTATTAGTTCCTATTCAGAAAAAGGTAGATACTACATCATGTGAGGATTACAGAACAATACGGTTGATATCCCAAGTAACTAAAGGGGTTTTCAGGATCATCAACAAAAGGATAGAGAGCAGGGCAAATGATTTCTTACGGGATGATCATTTTGGGTTTAGGAAGAGGAGAAGCATGTGTGATGCCATTACAGTAATGAGATCACTAATCAAGAGGAATATAGAATACAATCAGGATATATTTGCCTGTTTCGTAGATTTTGAAAAGGTTTTTGATAGAGTGAATTGGGAAAAACTAATGAGTTATTATTAGGTAATCTACCAGTTAAGGTAGGTTTTTGGATGGACACAACTATCAAATAAACATTTTGTGACTCCCCACCTAGCAAACTAATCTATATCAGGTCCCTCTTCATCTCGGTGTACTTCTTTCCTCCCTTCATCCCGTCCAACATCCCTATCCTGTTCCTACCCTTACCTCGCTTGCCCAACATTCTCCCCTCTATTACCCTCTTCAACATTCCACTACCGCTCAATACGCCTTTCATCCATTTTTCCTGCCTCCATAGGATTTCTCTCAACCAACCCCTCTCCTCCCCCACCATTTCTAGTACTTCCTCATTTGTTTTCCTTTCGGTCCATTTCACCTTCTCCATTCTTCTCCACACCCACATTTCAAAAGCCTCCAATCTACGTCTATCCTCCTGCTTCAGCGACCACGTTTCCGTGCCGTACATAGCTACGCTCCATATCAGAGTTTTTACGAGTCTTGTCTTAACATCCCTACTCAACGTCCCCGTCATCAACTCCCTCCTCCTTGAGAAAGCCTCCTTGCCTAGCGCAATTCTTCTCCTTACGTCCCTACCACTTTGACCGTGTTGGTCCAAAACACTTCCGAGGTATGTAAACTGTTCTACCTGCTCTATTTTTTCCCCGCCTATTTTAATATTTAGCTTAGCCTTTTTCTTTCTGGAAAATCGCATAACCTTTGTTTTATTAATATTTATTCTCATCCCATATTTATCGCACTGAACCTCCAATTCACTCAACAATGCTTGCAACCCCTTGGCTGACTGAGCAACTAATGCTTGGTCATCAGCAAACCTAACCGATTTTACGAATTCCCCTCCGACTTTCATTTCTATCTCTAGTTCTTCCCATGCCTCTTTAATCATTTCCTCTACATATACGTTGAACAGTACCGGTGACAATGGGCAACCCTGCCTTACACCTCTTCCTAACACGGCCCATCCGGACTCTCCGTTCTCCACTCGCACCTGAGCAGTCTGAGACATGTACAGGTTGCGGATCAGTCTCCTGTCCCTCCAATCCATTCCTATTTTCTGCAATACACGCATTAATTTTTCCCAATTCACTCTATCAAACGCTTTTTCGAAATCTACAAAACATGCAAAAACGTCCTGATTGTATTCTATATTCCTCTCGACTAGTGATCTCATTACTGCAATGGCATCACGCGTACCTCCTCCTTTCCTGAACCCAAACTGATCATCCCCTAAGTAATCTTTTGCCTTTCTCTCTTTTCTTTTGTTGATGATCCTGAGAATAACTTTAGCTGCGTGGGATATCAAACTTATTGTTCTGTAATCCTCACATGACGAAGCCTTTGCCTTTTTTGGAATAGGAACTAACACATTTCATCGTCGAGTATGCCTGGACCTAAGCTATCTTCTTCTACGTCATGTTCCTTTTCTATGTCTAACCTTGTCGGCCTAAGTTCTTTACCATACAGTGTTTCTATATATTCCTTCCATCTCTCTTGGATTTTTCCTGGTTCAACTATTATCTTACCCTATTTATCTTTAACTGTTAGCACAGATCTTGCCTTCTTACTTCTCGATAATAACTTAACCTTGCTGTATAGAGCACCAATTTCACCCTCCCTACCCTCCCATGGACTCCAACCTCCTTCCATCCTCTTCCATTCTCCTTCCAAATCATCATCCTCTTCCATTCTCCTTCCATCCTCCTTCCAAATTCCTTCCATCTCTCTTGGATTTTTCCTGGTTCAACTATTATCTTACCCCATTTATCTTTAACTGTTAGCACAGATCTTGCCTTCTTACTTCCCGATAATAACTTAACCTTGCTGTATAGAGCACCAATTTCACCCTCCCTACCCTCCCATGGACTACAACCTTGTCGTGGTGGAAGGGCTTGTGTGTTCCGATGACCCCTAGAGCTGTGCTGGCGGGAGTAATAATAATTACTCCTGGAAGGGTCACCCATGCCAGATAGGTCGAAGGTTAGGAGCCAGACGAAAGGTAGTCCACGCAGCGTCTGTTCCTCAGTGAGGCGGCTGCAATGGTGTCTGACCCCAGTGGGGCGGCCATTAAGTGATGGTGTCACGTTAAAAACACTATTGAGGAAGGCAAGGGGAAACCACCTCAATTATGATTCCCAAGAATGTAATGATGGGCACAACTAATGAGTACATTGCAGAAAATACGAATAGATTGGAGGGATAGGAGACTAATCCACAACCTGTACATATCTCAGACTGCTCAGGTGCAAGTTGGGAATGGAGAGTTCAGATGGGCAGTTTTAGGAAGAGGTGTAAGACAGGGTTGCCAATTATCATCACTGCTGTTCAATGTATATGTAGAGGAAATGATTAAAGAGGCATGGGAAGAACTGTAGGTAGGAATGAAAGTTGGAGGGGGATTTGTAAAATTAGTTCGGTTTCCTGATGACCAAGCTTTAATTTGTCAGTCAGCCAATGAGTTTCAAGCATTGCTGAGTGAATTGGAAATTCAGTGGGATAGATATGGGATGAGAATCAATATTAATAAAGCAAAGGTTTGCAATTTTCCAGAAAGGAAAAGGCTAAGCTAAACATTGAAATAGGAAGGGGAAAAATAGAGCAGGTGGAACAAGTTACAGAACTTGGAAATGTTTTGGACCAAACTGGTCAAAGTAGTAGTGATGTAAGAAGAAGAATTACACAAGGGAAAGAGGCTATCACAAGGAGGGAATTGATTACAGGGACATTGAGCAAGAATGATAAGAAAAGCCTCATGAAAACTTTGATATGGAGTGTACTCATGTATGGTGCAGAAGTATGGTGATTGAAGCAGGATGATAGGTGTTTGTTGGGAGAAATTGCAAGGCGGAAGAAAATGGATAAAGGGGATATTGATCAGCAGTGAGATAGATATTGAAGACTGTAGTAGAGGGGAGAATGTTAGGTGAATGAGGAAAGGGCAGGAATAGGATAGGGATGTTGGATGGGATAAGGGGAGTAAGAAGTACACAGAGATGGACTTGAGATGGATAGAAGAGGGACTTGTTTTCAGGCTATATATATATATATATATATATATATATATATATATATATATATATATATATATGTATATATATACTTATAGAACAGGAATGCCTTGTTGTGTTTAGTTAGAAGATAGTTATTTGGTAGTTGTTTCCATCCAAAACCTACCTTAACTAGTAGATTACTTTGAAACCAAATATATATATATATATATATATATATATATATATATACCAATATATATATGTATATATATTTCTATTGATGATGCGGAAGCATTCACGAGAGCAATATAACTTTTGAATGGCACAATAGAACGCAGAATAAAACACATAACATGTAAAAGAACACTCACATTGAAGATTATTTGAGCTTTCGACCTACTCCAAGGCCTTCTTCAGGTCAGACAGGTTACGAGTTATGTGCTTTATTCTGTGTTCTATTGTACCGTCCAAAAGTTATATATATATATATATATATATATATATATATATATATATATATATATGTATAATGTTACAATCCTAGCATAGTATAATCAGTCTGATGGATATAAGATTGTGGGATTAGAATTAATAATAAGAAAAAGGAGCTGTTAAGATTCTCAATAAATATAAAGGCTAAGATAAACATTAAATTTGAGAGACACAAACTAGAACATGTAGAAAAGTTCACCTATTAGGAAGTGCAACACACCTGAATGATTGCATGACTGAGCATGAAGGTGTGTTCATTCTTTCATATATTTGTATTCCTCTGTGTGATTGATAGGTCACTGACATAGGAGAAATCCTTGTAATCCCTGAACATTTGATTAAGTTAATTTCACAAAGGTAACTGTTTCTGAATACACCCAAGTGATTTAGTAACTGTGATCATGATCTTGTGTCCTTTCTTTTTTATTTTTTCAGTCCTGTGTGAGATTGACAGGTCCCTGGCATAGGAGAAATCCTTGCAAACCCTGAGTGTATGTGTGAATCCAATTCGCAAACCCAGTGCCAATCAAGTTTATGGCTTTGACTATTTTGTTTTTCCATTGTTTTATGGCCATAGGTATGTTCATTATACATATACATATGAAGAAAAGATTAATGAAAACTTAATTATGGAGTAAAGTTTGGTATGACTTGGACACTTGATAATTGAGGCAAGAGGATAAGTCTAGATTAGAGGTTTTTGCTGATGACCAAATAAGATATATGGTAATTAAAATAAATGATGGAATTCTAGGCATGGTTAGTGAAGAGAGATAGCCATTGGGAGAAATTTAAATAAAATAAGGCATGTGAATGCAGGAGATAATGAGAGGTAATGAAACGATGGAGGAGGTAATAAGTGGGAGGAATGTTTGAATAATGAGGTATTTCGAGGAAAAGTACTATGGATGGAATTAAGGGATGTAGAAGGCATACAAAACTAAACAATGAGTTATTTTAGTATGTACTATATGGTTCAAGGATATTTTTGTCATATTAGTTACAAAATAAGAGAAGATGAATGAGCAGTTTATTTATTTAACAGGAATAACCCTTTTACATAAAGAAATGCAAAAAAATATATATTGGTTCCACAATTATTAAAAAACAATAACAAATGAGTACAAGTTACATACTTGTTATTGAGAATTCAAATATAACTTAAAATTAAAGAAGAATTTTGGTTTGAAATACATGAAAGACATTTTCAGATGGTACACAGGTATGCAAACATACCTAGTTAGGTTAATTAATGAAGACAAAATATCAATATGAAATAATATTCAAATTTAAAAATGGAAACCGAATATTAGAGATATAGTATTTGTTACAGGCAAGGTGATGGTACAAAAGATAAAAGTTAGTAATAGTTAATAATTTGACGTTGTGATATCCATTAAGAAAATTTTTCAAAAAGGGCAGTACCTAAGTCTATCAAATATCTACTCTAATCCAGTACACTATTGCAAAACAATATTGTTGTGTCCACAAACTCTTTGTCCTGCACTTATGCAGGAAGAAGTAGATGAGAATGTGAAACTTTATATTGTAACACAAAAGAAGCATTCATCAAGATGTGTTCTTGCATTATAGTTTTCCAAATGCCATGGTGTTAGGTAAGGCAATAATTTTTTCAAGAGAAGAATTTCAACAATTTTGGAAAGAAATTGGAATTTTTCAAAATTTGGTAAAGTTTAAAAAAATTTTTAATCTGCTGGTGTCAATAGTTGAAGATTGCTTAGACAATTAAACAATTAAGCAGTTCTGAAGTGAGTAAGGAAAAAGCTCCAGCTGACAGAAGCAATAGAAAATAGAATAAGCATACTAGTATGACACCTGACAAGGCATTAAGATTGGTAAGTAAATCTGATTGAGGGAAGAATAGAAGCAAAAAGGATTACAGGAAGACCTAGGATAGAATTTATAGATGACAAAAACCAAAGATACTCTCCTATGTAGATGTGCAAAAATCGGTAATAGATTAAGAACTTCCTACAAGGAGATGACACATACCGACTACAAACTCTCATAATAAAAAGTGGCTGAAAAAGCAGAAGTCCTCTTGAGTCACACACTGGCTCATTAAGTGATGCCTTCAACACAAAGAATAATGTATGTGAATAATATTAGACTCTTGACCTATGTCTGGGAGAAGGTTTCTCAGGTTCTCTACTGAGTCAGTCTTTCATGGCCAAAGTTTCATTAGATGATCCATCATCCTCAGGGCATTGAGTACTAATTCCCATTTTCTGTCCAATTGATCCAATACAGTCAGCAAATGCTGAGGTGTTGTATGATTCGCTGTGGTTCATTGTCTCTTCTCGTCATCTCCAGATTGGTCAAGATTTTCTGTTTCCCCTTTATCTCCTTGATTACAGACCTCCAAGGTCTACTTTTTGTGTAGCCCAAGTCTCAGTGGTGTGTTTCTCTAGGCCTAGAATAGAATTTTGCTGGCTTCCTTGGTAAGTCAATCCCATTAGCAGAGAAGACAGTATCAGAGACTATATCTTTCTGGCTTTGACTGAGAGTGGTGCAAGGTCAACTTTGATAGAGCCTGTCAAACAATATTGAGATAGTAATTTTGCCTTGTCAAAACCGATGATGTGGTCTTGATGAGACTGCATGTAAACCATCACTAATTTCACTAGTTGGCAGAACCTAATGTATCTTTTGTACTCCTCCAGTCTGGTCTCTTTGTCTTTTCCAATGTTGGCATCTTCAGAATGATAGTGAATGCTGTAGACTCCTGGAGCTTCAAAGCTAAGCCAGCCTTTCAGTTTCAGAGTTGGTCCTCCAGGTTACCAAATGGTCTATGGATGGCTTTTTTTTGGAGCCTTCTTAGTATACTGGATATTCTTCCAGACACTCTCAAATGTAAGGAATGTAGGATCTTACAAATATCTCTCTTCTTCTCGGGATTTTTTCTTTCAAAGCTCAAAGAACTTTTTCAGGTTCAAGGATATATTGTATGAATGTTACCCATAAATGGCTTAGTTCCATGAGCAGACTCTCTTTGTATGTCATTTCCCGGACAGAGTTCAAGTGGGTCACCAAAATGCCCCACCATAAGAAGGGTTTTGCAAGAGTTCTTTAAGCATAATTTTCACTTTATAGTCATATTTTTATGCATGCTATAATATTTCTCTTTCAGTGTTCACTGATAGTTTTGTTTTTCTAGAAGATTCTTTTTTATTTTTTAAAATCTTACTATGGGTCTTTGAATCAGTCAGGTCATTGCTGATTATTGATTTTTAAAATATCACCACAGTCATTCTAATACAACTACAATTGTTATACCTCTTTCCTTTTTCCATATTATTTTAATTCACCTGAGCATTTTAAACCAACTTCTAAATTAATTTTTGTTCAGCTATACAATCTGTTAGTGAAAACTAACCCTTATATACATGGTAATTTTTTAGCTATAAATCATGTTAATATTTTATTTCTCATATAAACATTTAAAATAATGAAATAAACTTTCATTTTTCAATAACAAAAGAAAAACTTGTTTTCCCATTTTATCCACATTTTAGAGTTTGTATGCCAAACATTGTTAGAATGACATAAAATGACTCATATGCAATATAATGCTTTCATTATTTTTCCAACTTTTCACTCACATCAGCTCAGATATCTCATATCTACATTATTTTAGCAGTCCATTTTAGTTTTCTTACCTGCAGTATTCTTCCTTCTATAAACATCAAGTCTGACTTATGCAGAATATCCTGAGTCAGTTTCCTTTTCATTACTCAAACCACTTGGGTCAATGCTCCAATCTTTAATGCCTAAAGGATTAAAAAAATTGTCAGCATAGACTACATGCATTAAATATATTAGCTATCAGCTATCTAAGGAATGCTAGGAAGTATTTAATTATTTTATCTAGATATGTATCTATTTACTAGATGTCCAATTACTGGGGTATTCTTTATTCTTATTTTTATATTTACTATTTGTAGGATAAAATTGGTAAATGTACTGTACAATACGGTGAAAGGAATGTTGGGAAGTAAGAAAGGAAAACCTGTGCAAATAATAAAGAAATAAACCAGAAAACTTATTAATTGGGCCAGAAAAGAGATGGTAAATTCTTTCCATCTATTCAAAAGAAATGGAAAGAATATGTAGAGGATCTATATAGTTAAGACATTATGCCAACAACTATAGACGTAGAGAATATTATGTAGTTGAGTAAAGCTTAGGTCTAGGCATGCTTGTTAGTGAAAGAGAAAGTGTATTTAGAGAATTGAAATTGAATAAAGCCATATGAGAAGAAAAAATTCCTGCAGAACTACTGAAAGGTTGGAGAAAATGTGAAAGGTAGATTTTAGGAAATGATCCAAAGTATTTAAGAGGGAGGAATTTGGCAGGAAGATTTTGTCAGATTAGTGTTACTTCTCATCCTAAAAAAGGAAAAAGCAGCCATATATGGGGACTATAAATTTGATTTCCCACAAAAATGAAGTGGTTCTCAGGATCATTAAGAGGGTGATGGAGAAGGGGACAAACAATTTTTTTAGTAAAGATAAGATAAGGTTCAGGAAGGGGGTGGCACGTGTGATGCCACAATGAGGTAACAAATAAAGAGGAACATGATACAATTAGGATGTATATGTCCATGGTGGATGATGATTGATGCAGTCAAAAGCTTTGGTTAAATCAAAATATAATTCTTAAGTTTCAGTTCTATTATCCAATCCTAAAAGTATTTGATTCACCATGTGATATGTGGCTATTGTAGTGGACCTAGTTTTTCTAAATGTGAGATGTGGAGAAAAGGTCATAAGTTTCAAGATATGATACTAGATGATGATAGAAAACTATTTTTTCAAATATTTTCTCCAACTGCTTCAATTGGGATATTGGTCAATAAGAATTCATCGCCATTTTGCAACCTTCGTCTTTATCCATGAATATTGGGACTACTTCAAACTGATTTAAGAGAGCTTGGGAAAATTCCAATTTTTAGGAATACATTAATTAAGAATAACAGCTGATTTTTAATTGTACTAAATGACTTTTTTTATGACTATCCCTGGGACGCCATCTAATCCAGGACTAAATTTGTTAGAGAATTTATTGATGATGTTGGTCAGTTCCATGGCTGAACAGGGGATTAGATATAATGAATTGCTTGTGTTAGGAATATGAGAATAATTAGCTGAATTGACCAAATCTATGGGATTTTGATGGGATAGGTAGAAATCATTCAGAATGGAGGCCATTTTAGAGTAATGTGAATGTAGGTGAGGAGAATAATGAAGGTGAAGTGGACAGAAAGGAAAGTGAGAAAGTGCTAGGTAGGGTGGGGAGGAGAGGGGATTGATGGGAGAAACCAAAAGGAGACAAGAAAAATGGATGCAAAGCATATTGATTGGCAGTGAGATGTTGAAGATTGTGATAGAGGGGAGAATGTTAGGCAAATGAGGTAGGGGCAGATATAGGATATGGATGTTGGATGAAATGAAGAGAGGAAGGAAATTTAGGGAGATTTTGGGGGGGGGGGGATTTGGGGAAGTATAGGGGGAGGAAAGGATTTTGTTGTAGAGTAGAATGTTAGGTTGTGTTTTGCTAGGGGAGACAGGAGAATTATTTGGTTGTTGTGTCCATCCAAAACCTACCATAACAGGTATATTGCCTTTAATAATAATCCCAATGGATGTAGTGGGAGGACTTGGGCATTTGGTTGCCCCTAGAACTATACGGTGCTCATTCCAAGTCAAAACAAAGGTAAAATTTCAGCACATTTCTCAATCTCAACAACTAGCAGATGGGGATGTGTTCTTACTCAGGTTCTTGTCTTAAAATTAGACAAAGTATCCAATTGCAGGGATATATTTCCCTTGTATCTTGAGGCTATCTAAAATTGTAGATTCAAAATGAGACTGGACATTGTTCATTTAGAAATAATGCAGGCACCTGAAATTCACATATGATTACTTGTTTGTTGTTTTCATCTACTGGTTTGAGGTCATCTACTCTTGGTCGTTAAAGATCCGCCCTTGTTTGATGAATGGCCTTTTACCGTTCACTAATATAAACAAAAAGAATTAGGTAACACCATAAAACTCAAAGTGAGGTTAACACCATGACTTCTAGAGAAAGCCTGAATTTACGCTCTCTGTCCTAATCTCCCAAGCCATTGTATATCTATTCAGATGTTTACAGCTCAAGATCAAGCTACAAGACTCAGGAAAAAGGCTAGCTTCAATCATTTAATATAT
Source organism: Hetaerina titia (assembly GCA_037158775.1). NCBI lineage: Eukaryota > Metazoa > Arthropoda > Insecta > Odonata > Calopterygidae > Hetaerina > Hetaerina titia. Next base: position 124,703,036 of record CM073769.1, read on the forward strand.
AGCAAAAGCACCATTTGATATGGGCTGTAAACTATTGATTTTATGATTTTTCATAAATGCAAGATGAGGTAGAGACCCTGAATTTGCATGGCAACACTAAATTTCACATAAGTTATTTGTAATAGGTTCACTTACTGAATTTTCCTTGTTTATTGAAGCATAAGAGATTTGCTTGACTTCATGGAGTTTTCATCCTTATAATGCTCTTCTTTTTTTTATGCATAACTAAGCTATGCTTCTAAACTGACTGTACCTACAAAGACTAATTTTGCAGAAACAAATCATCTTTTAACACCAGCCATGTATGAGCTGTTCAGCTTCCCAATTTTTATTAAATTTCCTACAATAAGTTTTAGCTCCCTTGAATTACAGTTATTCATTCAGAGGGGTGCTTAAATATATTCAATAATAAGAGATTGAAATATTTAAGCAAAATTCCTAATAAACTTTGAAACTTAATTGTACTTGACTCTTGGCACTAGAGATGATGTAAGGTAGGGTTGATTCTAGAAATAATGGAACCCTACAATATGAACTGCATAGTTTAATGCAGAGCCAAATGACGAGGACAAATAAATTATTGAGTTCTCAAGAGTATATTCAGACAAAAATCTTGAATCTCAAGAGCATACAAAAAGTTCAGTTTTCATTATCCATACCAATGTCAACCAAATAAAAACTAAAACTTATCAACTCATTGATAAGTTAAGCATACTAATTGAAGGTTTAAGGCTATTTTAATTACATTCATTGAGTGTACTTAACATAGCCTAAGGCCAACATAGAAACAGCAGCCTCATGTCACAGGTTAAAACTGTTTGATTCTTTTGGCTCCAGTTTCTCTTACACCCATATGACTTGTTCGGTATCATTCTAATTTGAATGAAATTGAAACTTTATGACTGCTATGACAATTCTTACTGATGGTTTAATTAATGGCTGCCAGTTCTGAGGGAGATGGGTGGTAAAATCAGAGTACACAAAGAATTTGTTGGCTAAAATTCTAGAAAAAGATCATTGACCATAGGTACATTAATGCTTCGGAGGCTGGTTGAACAAAATGTAATAGAGAGTAGACTGCCCGGAAAGTGACACCAATGAGTAGGGGAAAGTACCGACAGAAATTGATTTACACTTAATACTACTTCTTAAATCTACTCAAGATTAAAGGTGGCTAAAAATACAATGAATCACAAATTACTAAGTAGACTTCTCAGTTTTGAAACCAGATATTAGTGTCATAGATGCTCATCAATATAAAGGATAACCAGACCATGTAAAATGAAAACAATTGAAGCATAGACACTTAGTATCAATTGTAACTTTATCAAAATGTTGTAATAAAAGTATTCAAATATATTAGTCATGTATGAATTGAAATTTCCTCACAAAAATTTTAAATATACAGTAAGTATTCTATAAGTTAAAACGTTTTATGGTAGATTCACTGAAATAAGCCAAATTAGTCAAAAAATAAGTGGCTAGTCTAGTAAGTATATTTAGCACCCAACATTTAAAATTAGCCACACATGACAACCCTAGCCTACAAAATACAAAATAAATATTTCATCTATTATTCTTCGGCTATCTTATTTTGTGCCTTTCAAGCCTAAGTTTGCAAAGGTCAAATAATAGCATAATCTCTCTTAACTAGCAAATTTATTGCATTGGTGAAATTAAAAATTGGGTAAAATCAATAAAACTATACAACCTACCAGAGGTTAAGAAATATCTAATACCTCTTTGCCGACTGAAAGCTTTAACTAAATATACTTTCCATGTTATACTATTATCAAACTCACAAGAACTTTCCAAACACTTGTTTTCTATTCTTTTAACTGCCTATCAAAACTGGAAAAAATGAAGTCAATGAAGGATTCCGATGGATATTTTTTCATGAGATCTCACTTTAAGGTTACATAGGGAACATTATCATTATTTATTCGAGAAATGTGAAGAATGTTAATTTAATACATTTTAATAGTATCCAATATTTGCTACAAATATAATACAAAATGATAAATAAGCTTAATTCTCTTTACAACAGCAAATATTCAGACAAAATTGTACATATAAAATCAAAGATGACATTGGTATAATATGAAGAAACATCAACATAATAATACAAAATCAGTGCTTGAAATGTTAAATATTAAAGCTGACTAAAATGATAATCGATGTAATAATAGGTAAGCACTTACATACAACCAAGAAATGTCACTTTCCTGAAACCACTTATATTAAGTATTTTTCATTAGCACACTAAATCATATTTGATATACAATTTCACAGTCTACAATGCATGACAAATGGAGTCATTATTCAATATTTCATCTATTTGAGCTTCACTTAAGTGAATACCTTTGAATCACCCAGGAGTTGTTAACATTTGCTGAACAGCTTATAATGAGGAAATACTTGCCCCAAAATACAAAATTCTGCATATATGAATCAAAGTAATTACTTTTCAAGAAGCATAGAACATTTAGGAAACTGGAAAGGTGTAGCCACAAATCTTGGCTGCTAACACCTTTAAATATTTTTAAATGCAATATCTGGTGAATAGTTTTCCTGTCATTAAGACGTTTCCAACTAGTTCTATTCCTAAACAGTAAAAACATCTCATTTATTCATCATCAAAAACTGTTTTTTATTCATTGTAAACAAATGCATCTGAATTTATTCCAATCAAAAATGTGGCAGTGAACAATGAACAAAATGTGCCATTATTAGCTTGTAAGTCCATATAAAATTCAGACAAGGCTTCCCAAGTGGCAGTTTGGTTGGAGTATGATAAGTTATAAAAGGATTTTGGCAGTTGATAACCCACAAAATAATTACGGCAAAAATAACCAATTGAACAGGCACAGACACTTCATACCTGACACACTGTATGTATTCAAAAGCAAAACTAGTTCTTCTACAACAAGTGAACTAGTAACATGGAAAAGCAACTACGATTTTCTACAAGTGTGACAATCATTTTATGCATAATTTTATATAAATCAATGTAAGTATTAAAATTCACAAATTTTAAGTACAAAACTGTAAATTTCATCGATTATCATAGGTATATAAGAGTATCAAAATATAAAAAAATTACCCCGAGCAAATTACTTTCCCCGTAATCTACACACACAATAAAAACTTCCCATCGCTCAGACAAATTGAGTGCTTAGGAATTCACCTCACACAATCATTAACTTTTTATTTTTCAGCTAAAAGAAAGCCCAAGTACTATTAATTGTTTTTCCTCAGAAATAAATAAAATCCCTAATTAAAGTCTACCAGGGTGGCATATTTAATTAGGGTCAGTCTGAAAAGAGTTGATTGATGAGTAACTCATTCCTTGGACAAAATGCTAATTAGCACTTCCAAGTCAAGCAAATGTGAATGGAACATGACTTGCCCTTCTTGTATCTATACCTACATGAAATTGTTAATGTTTCTTCACTTTACATGTACTTCCTTTATTTTCTTATGCTCTTTATAGTGATAAAAGATAGCACAATATACATTACTAATCAGGAAGATTTGAAGGCTTCTTCCAGTTGTCATTTGAGGAGCCACCACTTAAAACAGCTCTGCGTATTACATCTTGAAATAATTTGAGTGATGGAATAATATGCATAAAGTTGAACCAATGAGAATTATTAGAGCAACCTAAATGACTTCCATTTAAATTATTTACCATTAATTATTAGGGTAAATAAAAAATTAAATGGTATTTTGGAGCTGAAGAACATGTTACAGTGTAAACTTCGAAACACTGAGGTTCTGGTACAGCAACCCACAGAAGACTGAGAAAGCATGCAATAGTTATCACATCCAACCACTTACAACAATTTAATAAGATCATCCTATGTCATTTGCATGAATCTGATGAACTCCTCAAGAGGATAAAATCATTAGAAATATATGAACCATTGTCTCAGCAAATAAAATTAACAAAATTCACCAAAAACACCATGGAGTGATACTGAAATATATATTTCTATTTATATTTTAACATGCCAAGAATGAAAGGCCCCAGAAATGTTTTAATGTGCGGGTTTTGTGTTGTTGCCTTAATGGATGAGCAAAAAATTTAATATTCCCACTTTGTTGCTGTTTCATAGTCAGAACCACCTAAACGAAAAGCTCCATTTTTGCTGGCTGCAAGGTAATCTCCATTGGCAGACTTGATACAAATGTGTGTTGGATCCCTCAACTCCAGAAAAAATCCTTCATCAGGGCCTGCAGCATCAGCAGAAACACCTTCTCCATCAGCATGCCAATACTTCACATTTTGCCCTGTAAAGGCAATAATGTAATTATCAGAAAGAGGCATAACCATAGGCACAAGAATTAATTATGATCATATCAAGGAACTGGGCTGCTCTCCTAAATGTGGGAATTCCACACAGATTGTGTGAGCAATAACAGGCAAACTCCATTCTTACAATGACCTCAAGCTTCAAGTTGAATTCTGTGGCCTCATTAATAATAGCTGAGTATACGTGGTATACAATAAATCTGTGAACTGGTGCAATCTGGCAGCCATGACATAGACTATAGCGCACTAGCAGCGCTAGTTGGCTGAGACCCAATGAGCCATCTGTACTTGGTGGATCATGGAGCTGTGCATATGGTACCAGTTATGTTAGTTTCTGTTTTCCTTGTTTTTACTGTTTGTCGAAAATGGAACTTGACGAAAACACGGAGCAACGAATCAACATCAAGTTTTTTGGTGAAGTACGGGAAAAGTTTTCAAGAAATTACTGAAATGTTAATGGCTGTTTACGGTGATAATGCTCTGAAGAAAACATCCATTTTCAAGTGGATTAAGTGTTTTAAATATGGCCGACAAATGCCATGGATGATCCAAGGCCGGGGCAACCTTCAGCAACCTGTGTTGACGACAACATTGATTGTGTGTAGTCCCTTGCCCTTATTCCCAGTGATGAGGGGACATCACTGGGAAGATGTGAACACAATAAAGCAAGAAAGGATGAGACAACTAAAAAGCCTAACTGCTGAGGACTTCCAAGGGTGCTTCAAATACTGGGAAAGAAGATGGAATAAGTGCACAGTAACAAATGGAGGGTACTTTGAAGGAGATAAGGTCGATATACACTAAATTTTGCAAAATAAAGTTTTTATGGCCTCAGTTCATGTATTTATTAGATAGACCTCGTATTATGTGAGTGATGAGTAGGAATTGAATCCAAATACCTTATCAGCTTATGACACCCCATTTTTTGGATACTACTGGGGGTTCCTGTGTCTTGGGCATCCCACTCAAACAGGGAATATTTATGTTTATATTAGAATACCAAAACTGCTATAATTTGTGTGACTTCCATACCCAAGACTGGAATCAATCTGACTAAAACTATTAATTGGATAAGGAAATATGTTACCCTCCATGTTAGTGTTTCAAGCTAGCATAAAAACTTGATTTTGATACATCAGTCAAAGGATGCTCAGCATTACTCAGTCCCATGTCATTCTCTAATTTTTTTATTCACCATTTATTTCATCATAATTAATCACTTAAGCATAAAATCAGTTGTTTCTTTGTTCAACAGAAGAACAATAAATTAAATCTTAATCACAAATTCCCCCTTGATATTTCAAGTCAGGCATAATTACCTTGTGAATAGCTAATGCAGTCCAACATGCTAATACATCTATAAATACAATACATTATCAGTTTACCAAATTCAAACAGTATTACCAATTTCAAATAGAATTAAGTACATATAAAGATTCATTATTTTTCTGAGACACTTCTAAAGCACAAGCATAAATATTAAACTGAAAGAAATTAATTGTAAATTAAAATATGATCTAAGTTTCTCAGAATGGCAAATTGATCAATAGTATGTACCGAATAATGAATAACTGATCTTTGCACTTTTCCACCTGCTAAATGTATCAAGTGGAAAAGTGCTATGAACAGTTATTCATTATGTTCGACTTCCACCACATCACCCCTGAAGCTACTCAATTTTTGTACAAAATAGGGTGATATAATTAGTATGATCCAATTTTAGGCATAACTTGAATGATGTTCTGTGACTACCCTAATGTTGTATGGCTTCAAATAAAGCTGTATAGGACAAAAACAAAAAAGATAAAGCTGATAAATGTATTGGCATAGAATAAATATTGAGGCAACTATTCACCAGAGTAAAATATTCATAAAATAGAACAATGAAAGAAATTTGCTTTACCTATAGGTAAAGTTCATTTTCATTCTTTTTGCCCCCATTTTCCTTTAATATGATTTGAGCCCTACAGTAACCAGCATTTCTTTATTTTGATACTCTATGCATATAGAACACCATCATAATTTCAAGGAATAAAGTAAAAAGAAATAAAGATTTTGAGAATCTAAACTTAATTGGTCATGAAATATGAAAGTTATGAAAATGGATAAATGAAAATTAAATCTATAGTAAAATCAACAATTGCATGGAATAATATTGATTTTTTCCAATAACAAACATTTTCTTTTACTTCAATTAACACAGTGTCAATAAAGTTTTGGGTGGAATAAAGGTGCAAATAGCTTTGAGAACATACTATATTAAATATCTCTAATTTAAAATATTGCTGTTCACCATTTTTTACACAAAGAAAATCACATTTGATGGCCCTAATTTCAAGTTTTTTTCCAAATTAATTGCTATACATTTATCTCAATTGTAAAACACAGCCATTAAACAAGGTTATTATGATATGCTCATAAAACCTGGACTATAAAATGTACATAATCACATTTACTACAGACAGTTTTACTATCATCAATAGTTTTGTGGAATTAATTCATGATCTCACAATCATTTAAAATGATTTACGTCTAATTTTTTTAAAGTACATTTTAAGATAACATCACCTCACCTTTAAAGTACACAATGCCCTTCTCTCCTCGCTCCACAAGGATCGTCTCATATGTAGCTTTATTGCATTCAAGCCTGGAGGATCCACTCTTGTAACCAACAAAACCTTGTTCACTTTTTAGCACCAAGATTGGTCTATAAGAATATAAAATATTTCAATGAGGTAACACAATTGATGAGTTTTCATTTATTGCATTAAAAATATCAGGGTATTAAAATAAAAAATAATTCATTATATACTATTTTAATTTAAATCTGAGATTGAAAAGACTATTTTCCCAATCCATAACTTGACCCTAACCTTACTTAAGTATCCCATAATGGTAGCACTACCACAAGGACATTCTTTTAGAATAACATTGATTGTGCATTATAACGCCAAACAAAAGTTATTTTTGGAGTAAAACAGGAACAATAATGTCTCATTAAGATGTTGCTTTGCTGACATTGCCCAAAAAACAGACAAAGTTCACAATGCAACACTATCGACCATTTTTTTCACTTACAGATTTGCTTGTCATATGAGTTCACATGCCAACCCACTCTTCATAGCTTAATTTAAAATTTTATTTTACCAATTAACCATGCTAATATATTTGTTAATATGTTTTCTAATTAGCTACTTACAATGAATGTGACATATCAAATTGTTGCACATGATTCACATGATAAAATGGTAAACATTTTAAAATTGATGAAGCTGATCGGTGAGTCACAGTAGTCAAGGGGTAAGCATTGAACTAATGAGTGGAGGGCTCAGGTTCAATTCCTGGCAAAGCCTCTCTCGGCACCCTCAGCTCCACCCAAGCTTTGTGATTTTTTAGGTAACAGATCTTCCTTGGAAATCATAGCCGGTGCAGGGAAAGGAACTGCCCCCCCTATGCTGATGTGTGAATTTCACATGCCGTTGGGCTTAGTACTGGGTATACTCTACCATTTCCAACCAAACCGACCTTCAGGATAATTACTGTTTAAGTTTTTTTTATGAAGCTGGTCTGATTTTTTCAATTCTTATAATAATAAAAAGATTGTGTATTTTTTTCAAAGTTTACTTCCACTATATTCCAAGAACTTCACATAACTTTCAAATATTTCAACTACCTTGTCCAGTTGAATACTTTCAGTTCTGTTTTCCTAAGAATTCGCTTTACATTAGTATGATTATCAAAAAAGCCCAACCAAAAAAAGTTTGTTAAATATTTAAAGATAGCATGATTACTTTTTCTTTTGCTACTCTATTACTGATTTAGACAGTTATACGTCATCGTATATTTCCAGTGGAAAATCTACTAATATTAGGTATATACATAGGTTGATTATTGCTGGTTTGAGAGTGTTTAACAGGAGCCCTGGGCACTTCAACCCCTGGATCCATTTTGCTCAACTGCTTAACCTGCCTACCACAGGTAGACAGAGGGCAAAAACAAAAAGGTTAAAGGTATGGAGGTTGCTTGTTCAACTTCAATCCATTACATAACATCAGTGATCTAATTGGAGCTGGTGTTTCATTGTGGCTAGGTCTTTGCTCTAGTTATATAGGTTATAACTACAAGGGCAAAAACTCAGATGGGATATTACTTACCTATTTATCAAATAGAAGTAGTACTTAGCAGATTCTTCAACAGTATCTGCATTTGCATACAAGTGTCCAGATCTTTTGGTGGCAATATATTTCCCATTATTAGCACGGAAAGCAACAGATCCATCATTTTGCCAGACCAGATCATACAGGGCATTTGATGACCTACAATTATGGATGAATTATTATTACATGCAAGCAGTCACTGAAAACAGAAAATAATGATGAAATAGTGAGTCAATACTGTTGAAGATGGGAAATATTACCTTTTATCCCCAGCAGCTTGAATACCACCACCAGTTTCAAGAGTCCAGTAGCGATCTTGCATAGTTCTAATGTACCACCTTTTCGTAGAAGAGTCATACTCCAACTGAAATGTTTCATGATCAGATATCTCATCTTGGTTGGCAGTCACATCAACACCTGTAAATAGATATGTAAAAATGAGTTAACTATCAATAAGCATCAATTATTTAAAATCGCTGCAAAGAAAATGCATATTGGAAGTGATAAATAATGGTAGCAAATTAATTTGGTAATTAATACACAGAAAAAATTAACTTAATTAGAAATGTCATCAAATTTACTTAAGAGTAACAAAACGCACCATTTCAAATACAAAAGGCATTCTCAATCTAGGTTCAAAATCTTTAATAAAATTTGTATGTTGTTTTAAAAAGGACTCTTGTTTAAGTACCACATATACCTCTTTCTATTTAGAACCATATTTGCAAACTCTTACGATTCCCTCAATAATAGTTCACGATTAAAACAGAATAAACCCTATTTATGAAAGAAAAAAAATTATGTTGTTCAGTTAAAACTTAATAAAGTTTATGATACGTGAGACTACCGTAGACCCTAGAGGAGTTTTCCACATTTTAAAGTTTGAACCTCACTCTGTTTCAAATAGGTCATAGAGCTCAACGCAAAGGGGAAATACAATCGTACACAATAAAATTTTATATTTTTTCATCTCGGTATAAAATTTTAGCTCAATCAAAATGTTAAACATATTTTTAAGCAGGCAACTCCCAGAAAACAGGCCATACGCCATTCATTTTTACCCAGTTGCCGATACTGTCACTTAAAACTAGTCTTCCTGTAGCCCTGCTAACTCAGCGTTAGTCAAGCTACGCTGCTGCACCCCTGTTTTGTTGAGGATGAAAAGTTTCTATTTTACGAATTCCAGTCACATTTACTTGTACTAGCAACTGAAATTTGCTTTGCAGTAAATTCATATAGTTGTTTTGGCACCAGACTTATTACGTTCCAATTGATCTACGAGTCCTAACGATTCGTAGTCCAATACCCTTTGACGCGGGTCGTCCTTTATTTTGACGGTCGAGAGCCCTTCCATGTTACTTCAGGCCCTACACGCCAGTGCCCCGCCCACTTCGCCAATCTTACTCGGAGCCTGACCTTCCCCAACGTATCGATCCGCCAAGGAATCACGTCGGTGGGTCTCTTCGGTTAAAAATCCTCCTAAAATCTTTCGACTAAACAACTCCTCTTTCGTCCTATTCACACGGCGCGTTATTACCCAAGTCACTCGAGATGAGAACATAAGGTATGCGTGTACCTAAATACGCATTATTATTGGCAGTAGCCTACTGGGGTAGGTTTTTTAAGAGCCTTGGCACTACTGTACTCTATAGTCTCAACTTATATAGCATAAAAAATGTCATTATACAAGAAAGCACATTGAACAAAAAAACTAAAATTAATTTCAACCAACATTGATTAAATTAAATTAATAATTAATTAAATTAATATTCCTAGAACAGCTGGATGCTCAAAATGCTGCATGATTGCATGGTGAGCAAATGAAATTCGCCATTGATTGTTATTGAAACCTTAAATTTTGAGTAGAGGGACAGAATCCTCCATATGTCGTGATATTGAAGCGGACATGCCACGGTTACTCGTATGGAATTATTTGAGTCTTGGAACATACTCGAAGGGTCACTAAACACCAATTTCGCGAGAGGAGATTTCTTATCACGACAGATGGGTTTGCCGCAAAGTTTATTCCGGCCATCCCATTCATCCTACCTTTGCCCATCCCATGTCAATAAAAATATGGACATAGCACGTGCACATCAATAAAATTATTATATTCTCGGAACGTGAATAGTGTCCTAATGAAGTGAGGTCGTGTAGTGACGCCATGTCAGCTGGTAATCAGATGAAGCGAGCAAATATTGCATGGACGGAACAAAAAGTCATTTGGATGAAAGAGACTAAATATAAAGTTTGAAGATGACCCCTGCCAATCGCCATTCCATACACCTCCGTCCCCTTTAAGAGAAACGGCTGCTATGGGAGAGGAGCGATACAATGGCTAACCCCTATATAATTCGAAAAATAATGAAGGGAGACAATAAATTTGCGACTCCTCGAATAAAATTCAAGAACAGGGCCACAGAAGACGAAATAGGGCAACAAATAATGGATGGGCATCCTCAGAGGACGGGTGAGTAAGGTATCAGAGTTAATGGGGTAGAACTGTAAGGGGAGGCGGCTGGGAAATCGGCTGCTACCGTGGGGCCACAGTACTTGGCAGCGGTGCAGACAAATGGCATTGGGGGAGCAAAAAAAAGACGGGGGCAAGAAGGACATTAAGGGATGAGGGAGTTGAGGCGGGGGAGCGAGAAAAGAGTTGGACGGACGATTACTACACCCCGCATGAAACGGTCAAACACTTCCGAGGTCTCCCCTCTTTCCTTTCAATTTATTTAGGTTGAACTGCTCACTCCGATAGCCAATCGACGACAATTATAAAAATCAGAGAAATACAAGCCTCTGGGCTCATTGATTTAAGGCCCATGCGGACTGAAATGACAAGGTGGAACGAGACATCACTCTATTTCATTTAGGAAGTATATATTTATGAAAATAGGTGGAAATAAAAATAAAAGTATTCATTCATAATTATTAGAGATATGTATGAAAATGGCTGCTAGAATGTATTCGAATCCGCATAAATTAAAAACTAACGTGATCATTATTTCCCCATTCGGTTTTTCTCCTTATGATCAAATAAAAAGGGGAGCATTGAAAATGAAGGGTAAATAACTTATTTCATCACTAAGGCCCTTTAAAGCTTTTCTTTTTGCCTCTGCAAGACAAAATGAAGTCGGTCTCAAGATCACATTTTCTTACAGTTTATTATTCAATTTTAAATTAAAATTTTTTAATAAACTTCTTTTCTTCCAGAGTGAAATGGGTCTTTCATGGGGGAATGGTCCGGCTTCAACGATAGATCTCTATGGTGACACCATTCATAAGGGCTTAAATTACACCGTATATTCCGCATTTGAACAAAATTTTTGGAATATTTTACGAGAGATACTATGTAAAATTTTTTTAAAATATTCTGTTCAAATATATTAGCTCAATTCTTTCACATTTTAATGAGAAAAATAAAATGGATCTTCACAATGTTTAACCTTGAGCCATGAAGTGAGTAGAAAAGACTTCAAGAATGGTGCTAAATCAGAGTTTACTGATTTAGTTTGAGTTTAGATGAGTTGGCCGAGGAAATTATTATGGCCCCACAGTAAATTGACAGAATGGACCTCCAGGATTAAATAAGACAGACACCATCACTGGCAGATTAAAGTAATAACTCTTCCCTCAGATAATAAAAAACAGTGACAAAACCACTCCCAAAGTATCCCTAAATGTTTCATTAAAAAGGTATTTCGAAAGCAAAAATAAAACCTTTACTTTAAACGCCCATTACTGCACGATGGAGATAGGCATGCATAAAAAGAGACGTCTCAGGCGTGGTAGAATATCATAATTAAATAAAATTGGCAATTTTCCACTAAATAAAATTTATTAAAATCTTCATTAACTAAGTAACTACATCATCTTCTGGACCAGAAGATGTTGTAGTTACAACCGTCACAACCGTGTAGTTAGAAACCGATCGTATTAAAATTTTATTTTGTGGAAAAATGCCAATTTTAATTGAATAGGCATGTATGTCCCTCAGTTTGCCTGTGTTTACGAACATGCGCACATATATTGTCATACGTACGAACAATTGAATATTAATGCATTAATATCTGACGCCCTATCACCCACCCGCCGTACTCTATTTCGGTGGCCTATGAGTATTGTGTAGATGTCATAAAAACAGTTCTCAAATCTTCCGCTTTATACAAATGTTTTTGGGGCAATGGTTTCGCCATCGCAACCGATTTTTTAGCTTACGTACCCAAACAGCCTACCATATGGACATAGATGCATAAGCTCACGGGCGCACAGACATCATTCGGAAAATGGTCCAAACGCATTCAGAACATCACAAAACAACTATTTCCGTAAAAGTTGCGGAGTAGACTTCTTTCATGAATACAGCACTTTTCTCTATTCGACGATGGAGGTGACAACAATCCTTTTATTGCTTTAAATGTAACAATATTATCTTTATTTATCCTTTTACCATTAATAACTAATACTAACCATTCTAGCTAAAATTATAAATTGCATATTATCTTAATGCCATGAAATAATATACCGAAATCCCCTTTTCTGCCAACTTTACCTGAAGCACCCTTTAGCTACCACTTCCGCATTTCAGATACGTATGACAAGCTCTTTCGATAAAAGACAACTAACCCCAAATTTATGGGTCTATACACTGGGGCATTAACAATTGAACGCTTCCATTCTATCGAAAAGAAATAATAACTATTGGGGCTGCTCACTAAATAGTGATCATAAATTTGTAATCGAATAATTCATCTAAAATTTAATTTTATGTTAGATTGTCAGCTTACTGTTTAATGTATATGTGGCGCAAATTTCATTGATGTTGCGTCCAATATTGTGGCAGCCGCAACAAGTTGTGACATGTTTAATTCCCCTCCGTAAACGCGATGAGCAATATGCTGAACTGAAACTTTGCTTTCGCCTGAATAAATCGTCAGCCTAGAACTATGTAATGCTATGCCAGCTTACGGAGGCTTGTGGAGAGTCCTTACAGCATAGCTAAAAATTGATTTTAAATGTTTAAAGAGGTAAAATAATCAATTTCAAAGGAAGGTACAACCGGAGTTCCAGTCATTGTCACTTTAAGGAAGTTAATAGCACTGCTGCATTGTGAGATAAGACTGCCAAATAATCTTAAAGAGTGCAATCAGAAAGATTGAAATTGTCATCATGTGCACCCACCGGTAGGTAACAGAAAAATTGCGCACGAGACGTCCGTGCACGGTGGGTTCCGAGACTAGTTCCGAACAACAGGATTTCGGCGTGCAGGTTGAAATAGACGTTCCAGGAAGATAAAGGGTTCGAAGTCAAATTATTTTTCGACTTTCAGGGAATGGTGTATCAGCATGTCGCACCACCACATACAACTGTTTGTATCGGTACAACAGTAAATACGTCCAATAAAAAGCATCTACCAAAAGCGTTTTGAATACAATTGCAAACATTTTAGTGAACTTAAACAAAGCTGTAATTTAACCACTCTAAAACGTGCATGCTCTGTGGGGCGAGGCCCTTAGCACTTTTAGTGGTAAAACAACTGAATTCAGCCGACAATTTTATTTTGCAATTTGTTAACAAAAAATCTGTTTCGGTATGGAGCCCTCGTTGGAGGCGTCTGGATGGTCGCTTTTCGGGTTCCGCTGGGGAGGCACGGTGGAGAGGCAAGCGTCTATCGACTCGAGGATAAGGGTGCAAGGGTACGTGAGGAGACGCCCACTTGGATGGCTCGCAGACCCACAGGGAGTTGTGGGGTAAGCAGAGAGAGAGGGAGTTGGGATAGACGAGTCAACGGGGAGGTGCGACAGAATAAGTCGGCACGGGAGAAACCCGGGCATTACTCAGAAAAACCTCTCCCCTCATTCATTCCCCTTTCCGAAGGGCCATCGAAATGATTCCATGACAAGGGTGCCTGTACCTCTCTGGTGTAGCTGTACCACTCCGGTGGAAGAAGCTCGATGCTTAGTTGAAGATCATTTTCAAAATTAAGTATTTTGGGAATTGGGTAGCGTGTGTGAAAAAGTTTAAGTACAGAGGTGTTTGGACAAGGCCTTAACCTGTGGGTCCCTTGGCGTCTCCCGCAGGCAATTGCGGTCGCTAAAATTCTCTTCCAGGACGCCTTAATTCCCGTATATACGAGTAGGATACTACCTATACTCGTATATACGAGTAGTATATAACCTTATCCTAATCTTAAGAAACTCAGGGAAAAGAAGAGGAAATACGAGTATTAACGGTAACCAATAATAAGTAGTAGAAGGAGAACAAACTGGGAATATTAAAATCACTCCCAGAGTCCTCTACAATTACATCGCTAACCTGTGTGCTGAGTTGCCAAATTCGCTCCTGGGGAGGGTTTCTAGACAAAAAAAACACGATAGGATGGCACCAAAAGAAACCTTCTAGCTTAAATTGGTTACGTTGAATCACATTTGGCAACTTTTAGTATTAGTTCCCTCTCTCCCGTGAAGTTCCTCACTCGAGTAACGGGGACGGTTAGGTGGGTGGTCCTGAAAGCTTACGTAGGGCAGTCGCAGAGATATTTTAAATCGACTATAACCTACCGATACCTATCCTAAAGGGAGCAAATGACCCCAGCAACCTCGAACCCTCCGACAATAACCGTGGCTTACTGCGAGGGGTGACAGGATATCGGCGATCACGCGAGGGGAGGCTGAGATCCAGAGTTCCAAAGGGCGAAGGAGGTCGCGGGAATTCCATGAGTTCGCTAGGGAGAGGGTGTCTGGAATTCGAGACGGGAGGGAGAAGAATGTAAAGTGAGTGGAGCCCTGAATAGATGAGTCAGGAATGAGGGGGCGCAAAGGGTGCAGGCGAGCTGAAAAGGTATTTGAAGGTGAAGAGGTACAAAGGTGGGGGAACAGCTTATGTATCGACAAAAAGATAACCATGTGATAAAGTTTTTCATTACATTTTAAGATTAATTTTCCACAAACGATCGAATAATTTCTGCGTCGGCATTCATTCCTCGATAACCACCAACAGTCTCCATAGAACAAAACGAAGGAATTAGAATTATCATTAGGAATTAGAATTATTCATCCTATAATGTTCATCAATTTTGTCTTGCACGACTTGACTGCCAGCCAGAAAAGTGAAAAATTATATAGAAACCTCAATCAAGTTTTTGAAAAGTTCCTTGCACAGCTTCCATACAAACGTGGCACTAACTATTTATCACTACAAACTATTTTTAAGATGTGAATTTAATTTAACTTTAAAATAATGAGTGAATAATGAAAATTTAATTCAATCAGTAATTTTCTGTGGTCATTAGCCAAATTTACTAGACAAATGTACATAATACCCCGCAAGTTGTCGCAAGGCGTGTGGCAGGGGGTGGTAGGTCACCGGCCATTCTATACATAATGTCTGTATTTCCACATGCACCTCGCACTCCGCGATGCACCAAAAGCCACGTGGAAAGGGGAAGATCGAGCACCAATCTTGCAACATGCTTATAGATATTATGAGCATTACATTATCCTATGCTTACACAAAAAGGACAAGAAAATACATTAAAAGAGGGCATAGGCACGTATTATAATCAGACACAATCTTTTACTATTCTATACTATTATGAGTCCCTCTTAAATCCCTACTCCACCAGGAGCACCGAAATGGTATATGTAGGCTCAACTTAATACCTAGGCGTTCCCCTCTGTGGCGGGACCCTCCCGCCACCCAAATAGACAAATAGTTAAGGTCTCAGTTGATAAGTTAGAATTCTTGAAGCAATTACCAAGGCAAACATATCTTCGAAAGACATATTTTAAGTGTGAGACTTCACCGGCTTAAAGGATTAAAATATAAAACCTAAATTTCGTATTACCTTATTCTTCTTGATATTCCAAAGACAAAAGCCTCTATGAAATTAGGACTTTGACAGTAATACTTACACTATTTTGGCCAATGATCAATTTATACTCACCATAATTGGAATGTTACCTTATTCAAGAAAAAAGTCGTAATTATTTCAACTTAGTTCAATTTATCATTCAATTTTCCATAGCTTTCCAAGGTTATAAATTAGGCATTTAATTTGATTTTTTTTATTTAGGAATTGTTTTGACTGAAAATTCATAGGTTTTGCAGTTCATTCCCTTGGCTGCCATGGGGTACCGTTCCTTTTAATTTAAAATTCTAACCCTCATGCCTCTTAAAAATGCAAGTCACATAATTCTCAAATAAATGGTCGGGTGTTTTGGTATATCTTTTCCGAATTCACAGTGCTAGCTGCTCTACAGTCGCAAGAGCATTTTTGAGGTCATGATACTTTAAAAAAGGAACGGTAGTGAGATTCTCGCTAAAATTGCAAACGTATAATCACACAAAACAATTTATTTCGAGCGAGAAGAAATACATACGTACTTACTTCCCACTTCCATTAAGGTTTCCCTTCAGCTACTGCACCGAAAATTACACTGGAACGCTCAGCTGAATTTACGACCAGCCTCTTTTGAATCGCCTAGTATCCCAATGAAAATGAATTTACTGAACTTAATCCCACATTTATATAGCAGTAATTTATTTTTTTAGGGAAACCCGATGGCCGGGCTATTTCCATAAAATCAATTCAACTCAGAAAAATCGCATACAGATCATATGACAATTATCGTAATCTGAAGCAGCTATTGAACATACATTCGGAATAGCTGGAAAGTTCATAACACAAAATGGTTTATACACATAGTTCGTTGATTTATATTCTTTAATAAAGCGTCTTTCGTGGTTACGATCCTATGCCAAAGGTAACACAGGAGGTTTTTTATTTCTTCTTCTCCCGATTTTCAGTGGTATGAAATTAGTTACGATAAATGCATGCCATTGGATGCTTTTATCTCATATATGTATTTATATGTCCCTTGGAACCTATTAGTTACAATCTACATGAACTTGAAATGATTTGAAATAAATAAAATGAACGAAAAGAATGGAGTGAATTGAAAAAAAGATTAATCAACATCACTGGCGTATACCTACTACATGAAGGACTATTTCTTAAAATTTGAGGTATCAATAAATGACAACGAATGATGTTATATATAACTGTAGACGAAGTTAAGTTCAGATCACTCAACCACCAAAACTAAGAACTGAGGTGTTGTGACGCTTCGTGGAGAAGAAACGTCGGTTTCTTTAGTCAAATAACTCCATTTCTCCTCATTTGGAGGATAGAGATCACCTCTAGTACTCCTAACAGAGGTGATCTCATTTCCACTTGATCACTTTCTTCGAAAATTTCACAGGAGTAATCGTAGAAATCCACACCGAACAAGCAATTCGGTATTGCCAATCGTGAAAGTTTCGACCAATAAACTTCCCCTCATTTTACTTAAACTGTTTACCTACAATTGAATAAATCAATACTTTGGTATTCATCACAAAGTTGTAGTAGAGTAAATGAAAAAAGTCCGCCTCCGTTCTTTGAACATTAACTTATCTATTGAAATTTGGTCAACGCGTTCACTGAGTCCTGGCCGAATATATTTTTCACGTTACTCAGGAACCACCCTTTCTTTTGCCGAAGCCATACCTTACATCCGGGCAAAAGGGCTTCTCTCTATGCAAGGACTATTGCTGATAGTCAACGAGGGTTTAGAGGACTACTTTCATCGTGGTCAAAGCTGTTTTCAAAATGCTACCTACGAAAGTTGTCGCTATTCTCTCAAATACTACTGAGAGATTTCAAGAAACTGCGGGAGATGCCGCAGCCGCCGATACAACTAAGAGCACAAGGAAGCATTATATTCATTTGCAGCACCAGAAAGTGATGACAAAATTTCATACTGGGATTGACAATTTTAAAACTTTTATTTACGGCATGTCGGAATCGGAATAAGCGAATGGTCGATAAAAAATTTTAGTGCTCGATGACTACCTGTAAGCGCAGGATAATCATTCAATTTAATAAAATCACTTATTTATGTTTAAAGTGAAATTACTCTTAGGAAGAATTCTAATTATATAGTTTAATGACCTATATTCCTAACCGTTTCCGAAAAGTTTTATGTTTTGGTGAATCCAGGATCCGCCAAGCCGGGAGGAATTGATGAACCTTGTACATCCGTACGTGTGCGATTTTAGCTCTTATGTGTTAATAATTAAGAAAAAAGAACTGAATCTTAGCCCGGGCGATTCTTTTGGCCAAGAAGAAACCGTGGCATAGGTTTAGAAAGCGTGGGAGGTATCTTATATCCCACTGAGTTTAAATGTATACCAATAAGAAGGAATACGAGATATACGTACGTCATTTTGTGGAGGGACTCATTAATGAAATGCAGCACTTAATTGATTTGAGCATAAATAATTCAAATATTAATTTATAATTACTAGAACATTTTCAATTAACTCTCGTCGGAATGATCATTATTTACACGCTTTTATTTTCTTTACATCCTACACGCTAGCAGTTGCTCTGCAAGAAAGATTCTATCGAATATTCAGGGCAGAAGAAAAATTAAAATTCATATGTTTAGCCTCTTCAAAGACTTACTAAGAAAAGTTCAAAAACATTCTCCGGTACCCAAGAAAACAACATGCATGAAAAGTAATGCCATCAAGAAAAATAATTAAAACCAAGATCAATACGTTCAAGGATACACAAGATCTTGAAGCGCTACAGTGAGTTCTTTTCGAATAAAAATTATGAAATTGCTTTTTTTATGACTTGAACGTGCAAAAATTATGCGATACAGAAATACACTTAACAAATAATGAAATCCAATGCTCTTTAAGTGTTTAATTGTTAAATCAAGTTTTGAACCATAAATTTCACCCTTCTACACGAGTGAAATTCACTATCCAAACCTTGATCTAAAAAGTCCTCTCGTATTATTATATTAAGTCGGAGCATCTACCTACTTTAATATTAAGACAGGTACGTGTACGTAATTATCTTAATGGGAAATGAGAAATATCGAACAACTACTTTTTGGATGGTATCAAAAATTGTTTGTACTGCCAAAGTGCTGAACTATTTATCACTTTTCTGTTTCTGGAATAAGGCCGCTAGTTCAAACTAACTGGCTTTACGTATAAGCTGAATGGCATGTCCAGTAACTGGCCTTATAAACTAAAATGCAAGCACCCGCACTGATTACTTTTTGTACATGGTAATGTGTGATAGAATTTCAATCGTAGAATTACCGAAGAAAATAAATATTAAGGAAAATTGTCCCAAACGTTTAGTACACAATGAAGATTTTAATGGGATTTGGAAATTTCCGAGGAAAATAATGAAGGTTCTACAGGAATAGTTGAATTAATTCCTAAAGGGAAACGCCCAGAAATGTTGAGGAATGAATAAATTTTTGCCATAATAGTTTTTAGTTGCTCGATATAAGAAATGCTTAGCGATATTACTTGTTTTAATTGAGATTTGTTGAAAAATCGCAGCAGGCAAGGGAGTTCACCAAGTCTTAGTTCGTAAATATTAGCGCGCAAAATTTACTGCTCCCCAAAATAGTTCTTCGAGCCAAAAGTGGGCACGCATTGGATGAATTTAATTGGCATCAATTTAAAGAATCTTAAAAATATGGAGGAGAAACGGACTTTAAGTCCCAAAATAATAATAAATAAGTAAGAGAAAGAAACTACAAGAAAATATAACATACGTTTTTTAATGATTAAATTGCAGAAAACACCTGCGTTAGCAATTATTATTAACCTTAAAAGAAAATCAATGAAGAACATAAAACAACCATGGTCGCTGCTATATTGGAATGGAATGCATTGTCGTTGCAGGGCGACGAAGACAATTCTTTCTACATAACGAGGAGTGAGAAAAAAGCACATCGCTAATCTTTTTTGCACTACGTGCTCTCACACACTTTGAACATGGAAATGGAAACATTACGTCAAAGGGACTGCACGAGACACATTTCCGCTTTTTCCAGAACAAATATCCACAAGGTGGTGGGAGTGGCATTGATTGATAGGGTACAAAACGGAATGCCTACCCCGCAAACATACGACCCTCAGACACACGAATAATGGTACTGCAATCATAATAGCGTTCTCGAAGTAGCTTCAAGAGTAAGTGATATGCCTAGTATCGACAGTAAGTCCTTATCCAAGGCTAAGCTAACAGACATAATGGATTGTACAAGTTGAATCAATAAGAAATGTAATAGGAATTTGTGACGTGACGGGGGAGCAAATACGTGAACTGAATAGTTCTCCGGTGATGAATGGAAAGATAATGGTGCCGTTTTTTGAGAATCTCGAATCTCGAAAAAGACGTCCCAAAGGAAGGAAAGCATTTCTTGAATAATGGAATACGGGAGGAAAAAGAGGATATCTGCAACAATTTTCAGTTATAGAATTAGAGTAATACAGTATATTGTTTTGACTTTTTCAGTTCATTTCGCGCATAAGTAAACAATATTAAAATAAATATATCGGGTTAAATTTTCAACTAATCGTCCTTGGAAACTTTATTAGCACTACACATTTAGGGCCCTGAATAATTCGGTACCTCTTGGAAAAAACTCTTTGCAGAAAATACAGAGAAAAGGTCCATAGGATACTTTAACTACAGAAGTGGATAACCGAGACGTTTCAAGTGCGTTTATATTTGAATTATCATTCAATGAATAATGGGAGCTAAGTGTATAAATCGCTTAAACTACATATTTAGTCATATTAAAGGAGTCAAGGTTAAAAAAAAAAAGAATGTTTCCAAAGTCGCTTTAAAAGGGAATCAGGAGGAAGGAAATGAGTCCGACTAACAAGATTAGGTTAATTGACCGACTCAACCTTTACTCATTGGACCAACCATAGGGAAAGATCCCACACAGGAAGAAGGACAACATGAAGCGCCGGGGGAGAGCAAGTTGAAATCCATTGTCACTGATGGAGATTAGGACAGTTGAGCACCACGCCTTCGTAGATTACGTGACTTGGAAGCGCATGTTGATTATGTAAATCGAGTAAAACTATAAAAAGAACAAAAAACGGAAGATAAAATGATGGGATAGACAAGGACACTTAAAATCGCAAAGTAAAGGCACCTATGCTAGTGGATTCAGAAATTGGCTTTAAATGACGCAAGATTGGAGCTGAATGGGCCTTAATAGAAAAACACTCAAAATTATCAACTTTCAATATAGATTAATTGACGTGCCATTTCCCTTGTCGCCTTTCTATTTTCTATACCAATCGAGACAAATTTAAGCTACTTCAACTTTTTTTTAAATTTCTGACGAAATTGATCTAGTGTCCTATCTCAGGGTAATCAAAGTCTCTAAAAATATCCTTATGTAGAGATTTGCCATTGCTTTCTAGACCATGGTTTGAGTGAATCTGTAATTTCAATTCATGATTCATGGATTTTCCCCTCTTTTGCTGATGAAAAAACGATACCCCTTGGCCCCAAAATGTCCACCGTCCGTGAGTGTCACGTAAACCAAAATCTTCACCTTACCAGTGCGTACACACACTTTCCGGATGCTTATCGATCACCACATGCGCTTTTACGAGCTGGAAGTACCACATGGCGCAAACAACTGTTATCTACCGGCGTCTTCTTCAAGCTTTTTAGAGGTTGACAACTGGCAAAACCTAATTATTTTACCTGCATTGATTTTAGTGCAATCATATCAAAGGTGCTAAAATGACCTTTAAATAGCCACACTAAAAAGAATACTTTTCCACAGATTTAAAAAAATCTGAGGAAAAGTACAAAGTCTTTTAGTGTGGATATTAAATACTTCCACGAAGTGAAGCCTGAAATAGTAGAATATGACCTTCAAACATCAATCTCCAATGACTTGAGCGAACCCAATGATTTTGGTGGAATCTTAACTAATAAAAGCCTCTCCACTTCATCCTCTGTTCGATTCCCGTGATTCGTGACGACAAAATAGGGCTGGGAAAATTTCGCGAGGACAGCGGCCAGCTGCCGACCCTCTCGTGTGCACAGGGTACAACTCGTACGTGCACAGTACGAGCCTAAGAAAAGTGGCTCGACCAAAAATAATGGAAATAAAGGAGGACTTAGCGAAGAGTGAATGCAGAGGTGAGAGACATTTCGTTTTGGGAATCGGAAGGGTTGAGAGAGGGGGAGACTCATTCCTCCCACGCATCGCCCAGCCCACTCGAGAGGGTGAGGATCGTGAGCCGTTCACTGGCCGCGAAGCCGGTGAGCGATAGATGCGATTTCAACGATGAAAAATTCAGAGGCAGGCCGACGAGGCCTCCAAGAAAAATACGACGGCACGCCCGACATTAGCGATTCACCTCTGCCGAGATTAGCCACGAACAATGACTGCGACTCCCGTCGGTAAGCGGAATGCTTCTGGCGAGCCTTTCATCCCACCGACCGCCATTACAAATGCTGAACTCATGTAAACTACTGGATTTAGCAGATTTCAGCATAATAAGAGAAGATGAAATCTTTATGTAATGAAGAAAAAAAATTGACAAAACCCTCCAATCCAAAACCTAATTCCTCTCGCCTATAACGGGATATTTTTTTTATTGCGTAAGATTCGCGATAAGTAGGATTTGACTTTCTGTGCAGAAGGCTTGGGTTTGATTAGTTGAGAAGTTCTTTGAGCGGATATCAGTCGAAGGATCTTGCCGCTATGTCAGACATGAAAAAAATGCAATGCCTTGGGTCCTGTAAAAATATTCATATGTCCATCATAATAACTAAATGGCGATCAAATCTTCTCCCTGATCCCTCAATCTACTCCAGAATTTTTATTCTTCATTGTGCCGATTAGCTGATCTGTCGCTCAATACCTGTTTCTATTATTTTTTTTATTCTAGACAGAAATATATCTCCGATTCGACGGTAGAGTCATACCATAATTAGACATATACAATGCGGCGATTGAAAATCGAGACAAAATTTTGTGCTTGCGAGGGCTTTATCGCTTTATCTTGAAGGGAACTTTCAAAGATGTGAGGGGCGGTGATCAAACCTCTTTCGCGTTTCATGCGAGATCACCATCACCCCACCCTCGACGAAAGGTGGCTCGCCACGACTGAGAGGTGGAGGAAGTGGTCTCCGGAGATGACATGATAAGCAAAAGGTGGTTACATCTCGCATAAGCTCTCCGCAACTGGAAAAACACGCCCGCGTGAGTCTACCGGACGATAAATAATGTGACACGGCATGCTACAGTTATGAGAACAAGAAGGGTCGCCCATTTTTGGTGAGCGTTCGATGTCATAGGAATTCTCATCCTCAGGTTTTCATGCCAGGAGCTTTAAAATCGTTCTACTTATGGGAACATAATTTTTGACTTGACTTCCAGCACATCTCTATGAATTTCACTCGAAACATATTTAGTTTGTGAACATTACTTTCAGTTATTATATGAATATAAATAGATACGATAAAAGGGGACTAGTAGAGTAGAACTCATAACTACTCACACCGGATTCATTACCTAATTAAGCACGCATTTGCATTAATTCATTATTAAATTCCCTTTTCCGGAAGGACGATAGGCATTCTTGTGCACGCACTCCACATTCATTTTTCTTCAAACCCAATAAAAATACCAATATTGAATATCTGGCTTTTTATTGATCTCTAATTATCAATTAAAACCTATGGGGAATCCGAATTCTAATTCAGGAAATAACTTTGCGGATAAACGTGAGAATAAAATCATCTTCTGCAAAATAGGAGCCTAGCTTAAAAATGTTTAGCAAAGTTCACATGAAAAAATGTAACTCGAAGATCATTGACGTTATTCCTTCTCGTTTTGACGTGGCATGGATCAGAGTTATACCCCATCTACCCTGGACGCCGGATCTTAAATCAAACGAGAAAAGGATGGCCTGCGGAGCTCTGACCGATGGCCACTATGGCAGTTAATGTTTATGAGACTCTCATGCCTACACTTATAACCAAGAGTGGATTCATATTCCTTGACCTCACTGTTCATTCTGATTTCGAAGTCATTACGTCCGTCAATTTTACAAACATAAACTTTAGTAACAAACTGATGTAGATTGCTTCAATTGAATAAACACGAATACAATCTTCTAAAAAATATTAAATCGATCTATGCATCCAATCAAATCAACCAAATTGTAAAAACAACTTTTTCTAGGTATATGAGGTTTGAAGATAACGTACCATTGCGTACAAATGTCTTATAAAAACTTAAGGAAAATAAATAACTCAAATTATGATATCTTGCAAGATTAGCTGCACTGATTACACCTACGGACTATCAGAGAAAAAATACGCGTCAAAACTGAATACTGATTTCACATCGAGTAGAAGAGGAAAACACCAAAGCCCGCATATAATAATTATAAAATTATCCAGCAATGGCTCACAGCTATTAAGATACAATGTTTATAAAGTGCGATTGTATATGCTCGTATATAGTTACATAATTTCAGAATTTCATTTCCTTTGTTAATTAACCAGATACTTTGCTGAAGTCACCACATAAGGATATGACGATAAATCGTCCAAGGTTCTCCTCGAGCCGCACCGGAGGAACAATGGTATCCAACAATAAGGGGTGCAGCTCTTTCATCTGAACTCGGATTAAAGAGGCCCTTCTTCCTAAAGCCTCCCAAAGTGTTGCATTTCTTCCCTTGCCGGCCATTTGTGCAAATGAGCCTGCGGAAACTTGACCTTCGGATGCTTCGGCGGACGTACGTATGCGCCAGGAGACACGCCCTTCACGGAGCACGAAATGGGGCGACGGTTGGGAAAGGGGGGAGAATATTGGAGAAGGGGAGGATGTAGTAGACGAAGGGGTGCTCATCTTGGGGTGGGCGGGGTTGAGGTGGCCAAACATTCCCCTTCTCTCTCATCCCTCTCGCACCAGGAGTCAGGGGGCGGGTGACGGGTGGGGGAGCGGCTTCACAATGAATAGAATGTAGGCAGGGAGGGGAACAAAGGGGTATCTAAGGAGGAAAGGGGATTGGAGGCGGGTGGGATGAAAAAGGGCCGAGACTGGCCGGGTAGGGGAGGGCGGAGGACAAGGAGGAATCATGGGAGCGGGCGAAGAGATCGGTCGATACTGGCAAAGAGGAGGAGTAGAGTCCGTCCCCCGATGCAGATGCGGGAGATCGCTATTTCTCCCACCCCCCTCGGATTCACTCCTGCGTACTATCGCCCTGTCTGGCTCCGCATAGGGGAGGGCGGAGGATAAATGAATGCTGCCGACGCTGGAGAGGACGCATAGTAAGCGGTTGTACGAGGCTGCGTAATGTAGTTGTCCGAGGCTCGGGCGGACGACGGGGGCGAGTGTTAAAAGAGTCATCGGCCGCATTTCTATGCAGAAGTCGCAAGCCTTGCTGGGGGGTGGGCACATTCCACGCGAGTCTGCCGGGCGCCGCCCTCCCCCCCCCCGCACCTACGGATGCCCGTGGCCTCAGCACTTGCCGGCGGCGACCAATACAATTCCTCTAGAGCAAGTGACTAAAGCGTTGTAAAATGCTGAAATCACGGAGCATGCAGGCTCATTACTGCGGGGTGAAAACGAGTTTTGCTGGTAAAACGAGTAAAAATACGACTTTTCCTTCCTCGAGGACAGAAAGATCGTTAGATGACAACTGATACAGGTACCATTTAACAGTTAGCTCGCTTCTCCCGAGAGATTGGCTACGAGAAACTTACGAACCTCAAGCCGAATAATACCGTCTCTAAAGGAACTTCAATCGATTAATTCTCAAAATATTTCGACTCGTTTTAATTTTTTGTCGAGAAAAAACAAGACCGTCAGGGGAAATAATAATGGCCAAATCTTAGCAACTATGCATAATTCTTCAATCAGATATCCTCACAATTGTGTGGAGTGACGCAAATGTCCAAATATTTGTGTACAATTACGGAGTATGTTATTATATATGGCTATGCTTTTGACTAAAGGTTTTCCGAATGCTAAGAAGAAACCTTTTTTTGTCGAATAAGTGCATAAGCATTAAATATTTTTTAAATTTAATTTCGTTACGTTGGGTTAAAATAGTTTATTATGCCTAAATATGCGGTGCTATGACTTTAAAAAATTGCAACAGATCACTATATCATCATATCCGCTTTGCTGGACACCATTTTATTAAATTACTCCAAAGAAATACGGAAGGATCTCACTTGCGAATTTATTACTCGCTCTTCAATATCACGACTTTTTCAAAGTTTCCCACCCAGAATTCGCGAAAGAGGCACAGTGAAAAGTCATTAATTGTCGCGTGTTATATATGATGATGACTCAGTGGGTCAAGCTTTGTTTCCATTCAAGGGTCTTCAAAAAACGACATATCACCACTTTTACTCCATTAATATGGACGCTTCACGTAATAGTAAACTTGGTTCAGTCAACATTTTACTTTAGCAAGAGCTTTTGACTTAACATTAATGAATTGAACATTTCACATCGTTACCGCAGGAAAATATGGTCCGACCGTTAAATGATGCCACTAAAAATTGTTCCACCTTTCATCTAACTGCACGGTTGAAAAAACTATATATTTACGTTCTATAACTAATGTTGAACAACACTTATTAAGATCCCATGAACTATTAAAGGGTTAAACATTTTGTTGTGAAGCATATCTACCTCTCAGTAAACAATTCAACTCTGGGTCAATAAATGTGATTCAGTGAAACAATCACTCAATTCTTAAGAAATGCTTTCGTACTTAACCTAGAATTTTCGGCATCAATTGGCCGTAGATTTTCATTGCAGCCCATATTCAATTAACAGTAGTAATAATCTCATTATATTACTTGGAACAAGTCTGATTTGTAAAAATAAGTCTTTCAAAATATTAAATTGAAAGCTGTACATAAGTATATCTTGGCCAAAGTTTATTGTAGTGCTTCATTCTAAAAACTTCAAGTTTTTATTCTAGGCATACTGATTCAGATGTAATATAGTTGTCATATAATCAGTTAAATTTAATCTGTCACATTTATTGATAAAAATTTTACGCTATACAATAAGACGGCCAGGGAAGCATTTTCAATTCCCAAAGTACGTATTATGAGAAAAAACACAACAAAAGATAATTAAGAAAATAATATTCTTTATAAATTGATTAAAAAATCATTCAATTAAATAGGAATTGAGACAAAAAACTCAAAGGCTTCTTGACAGAAGATTATTATATCATTCCAAGATCGAACCAACACTTGTTTCTGCGTTAGATCAAGGAACTCGCCAATCATTCAATGAATTGAACCAGCTTAAAGACCATTCATTACATGGCGCACCCTCAAATGACATAATGGACGCAATAAAAGATTTAAGACGGCGATAATTGGCCTTCTCTCACGAGAAAGCGCCCACGTCAATAAGGAGAGGTACGTAAGAACTAAAAAGATATTACTTTATTACTTCTGGCGGAGGGGAGGGAAAGGAGAAGAACAGCAAGGTCAAACGTAAGTTCAGCAACCACTGAGAGCCACTCGAAACGTGGCCCATAAGGCGGAAATCGGCTGTCAACTATAAGGAAAACCAATAAAACTGACCGTTCAGTTATCCATCCAGTCACAGACCGATGGCCCGTTGACCCATTTCCCTCCAATAGAAGGGACAAACCAATCGAAAAAATTCCTGGAGGGATGGTTGTACGAGAATTCAGGGTGTGGTTACGTACAAGTACATATGGTACACTCCAGGATGATGCGACCTAACGCCACCCTTAGCCAATGGTTTATGAGTAATAAAGAAAATGATTGGTGTAAAGAAAAGAGAGGGACTTAAAATCCATACAATCCTCATGAAATATTTTCAGAATAACTTAAATCCCCATCATAAGCTACCTTAAAGAATCACTTTATTAATGAAATTAGAACAGAAATCCAATTTGTTGTCGATTTCTTTTTTGAAACTATTAAAGGAATGCGATTTGGCAATATGCGAACAATTGATTCGTGGGAAAAATTTTTATCACTTTTTCTACATATTAATGGTTACACGCTCTCGAGTCCCAAAATAATAGCCAGTCTTCAATCAATCTTATAAAATATTTCCATACTACTCTCCTTGCTGACCACAAAAACATATGATCGAATCATAAAAGTAATCTCATTCGACTACTTTTTATTCTAATAATTGTACTACGTTTTTTTTATTTTTCCACGTATGGGGATCTTTCACACCTCAGATACAGAAGAGAAAAATAAGTATGCGAGCACATACTCGTAGATCTAATACTCCTTTAAGGATTCGAACATGGGACGACCCCAGCCGACCATGTGCGTCATCGAGCGAACCTCGCTGCCTTTTACATCAACATTACACCCTGCAAGACAATGTCAAGATGTGCGGAAAATTGGTCAATTTATTCCTAGAGCATATCCTATTACCTATAATATAATCACACATGTTAATAAAATTGCATTTCTACCATCCCATTTTCCGCTATAATTCTCAGAGTATTTTTTTCAGAAAGATTTCGTTTAAAATATGAAATGACCCCCAATGAAATTTCCATTTGATTTAAGCTTTCAATAAGAGCACACATCCGTAATAGTCTAAAGAAATAATTAACATTTTGACTTTCTCAACCTTAAAATAATATGGAAATATGATCAAGCGATACGGAAGAATAATTGGAATTCCCAGCAAGAGTAGAAGTAGGAACCAAGATAGTCACTAACTATACATATCTATAAAATGAATCATAACAAATAGTTTAAGAGGAGCAGATAACTGTTCAACTACATTTCACAGGAGGAGCAACATACTATGATTTGCATGTTTGGAGCGCTTCTCCGTGATGAAAGTCTGCGTCTAAGCAGACTTCCTTATCTAGACTTTTCGTCTATATCGGAAAAGAATTTGGATGCATCGGGAAAATTTATTTTTCGAATTAAGTGGACAAATTTGACAAGGAAACATGTGCAATAGCGCAAACCGAGTATTCAACCCGAAAATATTTTTGGACGCCTAAAAGAAA
Organism: Hetaerina titia; assembly: GCA_037158775.1. Classification (NCBI taxonomy): domain Eukaryota; kingdom Metazoa; phylum Arthropoda; class Insecta; order Odonata; family Calopterygidae; genus Hetaerina; species Hetaerina titia. Next base: position 124,732,412 of record CM073769.1, read on the forward strand.
TAGAGAGTCTATGCGGCGGTATTCGACAGGAGGAACGGGAAGGGACTGCTCCCGCCAATATTTAATAAGTTATATGAAAGTAACAATCTTCACGACTTTCGTTAAACGTGGAAGGTCACAATTTTGCTCTTTTGATTTTTTGCAATTAAGGAAAAAACTACAACCTATGCCAAGGTGGAGCCATATGAAATTTTCTGGACGGAATGAGTTGATTCTCAACTACCACTGGACTCGTCGGAATTTGACTGATGCGAGTTAATTGTTGGCGTAATCCGAAACTATAGTTGATATTTCAAAGGCAGGATAAGAATCGTGGCTAAAGTAGACCCCGCTTGAAGAGCTAAGATTGGAAAGAAGTGGGTAAAATGAGAGGGGTAGATGAAATCAGCTCCTACCTAAGCGCAGCTCCTGGGCCATAAGATATGCTATTAAATATTAGCAAAGAGAAAATATGTGTTCTTTTTATTTTGATTCAGTTTTTAATACTTAAATATCATTCCTAATTCAGTTAGTTTATCGATATAAAGTACTTCGTAAAAGCATCCGGTAGGTATTATGTTAGATGAACGCCATTTAGCTTTTTACTTTAATTCCGACTTGTTTCTAATACCTCCGACTTTATGTGAACGCGTCAATGAATGTACTAAAACATTCAATTTTGTCTTGCATCCAATTTCAACAAATTTGGATGAATTGCATTGTGCCTATAACTCTGAATAGGAGTAAGAGCAAGGATAACATTTTATGATACGACCAAATGGATAGCCTCAATTCCACCTGCATCCGAAACCCAAAATCTCTTCCAACCGTAAGGGATTGATGCCATTCTGCTTTTGCTTTAATAACTCTCATTCCATTCCGTTCAGACGATCACGAAATAAACACAACCCGTTCTCTTCAATGGAAATAACAGAAAACGGAGTCTTCGGGTTCAAATGTAGCGGTGGTTAAAAAAAAATGATTCGGTGAAACCGTAAGGCATTGTTCCATTTTTAAAAGGTCTTCTCCCGCCCCTAGATCCAGATGCTTGAAGGAAGATTAAGCATAAAGAAGGTCTTTTCAAGAAAGGAGGCAGCCTGGGAAGGAGGGGACTCGAGAAACAAATAATGACGCTACAATGGAAACGGTGAATTGACAGAGGGAGAGAGATACGTGGGGAGGAGGGGGGATGTGAAAGGGTGGGGTAAGGGAGAAAGAAAGTGAGAAGGCAAGAAAACGGTACCCACGCGGCGAAGAGGGTCCTAGTCGTCCAAATGCTGTGGTGATCAAGGTGACAAGACAGAAAGACCAGAGAACGATTGAGGAACCAAGCGCTCCCAGCAAATGTTAACTACCCACAACTCCCATTCCATTTAAAACGCTATCTTTCATCTAAATAAAGCGCTCGTTTTATATTCACCATCACGGACCAACATTCTTGGGCCTGTTTCGACGTAGGTTTCCATTTCATTGTTTTTTGCTCTCTTCATCCCTTTGCCGTATCTTTCCTTAAAACACGTAAATGATTATATAATGAGCAGATGAATTTAAAACACCTGATTGGCCCTTTATTTGGCATGATAAACAAGAGTACCAGACCAAAAGCTAGGGAAAAGACGAAGGGTAGCATTCAAGTATTTTATCCATGGTCTCGTGTCTTCCTGTCTGTCCGCAATTCCGTACTTTTTGTCATCATGAATTCATCAGTCTGAAATATGGTATGTGAGTTAACCCTTTTATTTCATATCCTTTACTCGTCTCATTTCTTAATCCACTCCTTGAAAAACTTCTTTTTTCCATTTTCTACACCCAATACCTATCATTAATAAGGTGTAATTCCTCAAGAGATACGTTTTTTTCATGTATTTTCCCATTTACACGATTATTCCTCTTCTTCGCCTGCACATTTCGGGAATGCATCGTGCCATGCGTCTAGCAATATGTAATATCACACGTCCTTTTGATCCTACTTAAGTGCAACTCTCATTCCACTGACAAGTTTCATAAAATCTATCCAAATTAGCGGATGAGGATGAGCCTCGCATTGCATAGCTATTCCCAGGGATATGATTGTCTTTTCTCATTTCGGATCAGGTTATTTCGTAAAATGCGGGAGGGCTCGGTGACAGCTACTGCGTGGCAGGAATTCGAGAGGGGCCAGAGCGGTAGGTGACGGGCGGAGGAGACGGGCGAGGGCCGTGGGGGAGGAGGCGGAGAGTGCGCGGCGGTGAAGTGGAGGGGAAATCCGAGTGGTCATACAGCGAGATGCGCCGCGGGGTTTTGAAGCGACACCCACCTACCCTTTTGCGAAGACGTGAATCTCGAAAGCAGGTGCTGGATGAACCAGATTTGTCACGAATGAGTGAACGGCGCCAAGGGCTAAATATTCCGTTACAAAAATAACGTCTCTTACTTCAGCATTAATGGCATCTGACGCAAATTATTTTTGGAATGAGAAATCATATTAAATGAATTTTAGTGCAAATTCAAGAACTCCAAGGCTATGTAAGAAAAGCCCACCTTTATTTAGAAAACAAATGGAGAAGTAATTGAGATTTTTAGTTTATCGAGAAGATAAAAAAGAAGTTTCCCGTATAATTAAACATTACCAAGTGGACTAAGATATGATACGATTTTACCTACTTGAAATTACTTACAGAAGTTGACGGTGTTGCTTAAATACACCTTTAAATGCACGTGAACCTCTTCCATGACCAAAATACCTTATTAGCCTGCGTAAAATGCCTCTAATTCAAAAGTTTCCGTTCAAACTTTGGAATAAATAACTATTCGAATGAAAATAAAATGAATTCTCTTTACCAATAGCTACATGGAGCGTAATAATGAAATATTATTCTAACTGAACGGCAAGGAGAGTAAATTTGCTTTTAAGAGCGCAGGATTTTCAACCCGCTACGTTATAATATATTTCAGGAAAGTCGCCCTCGCAATTGAGCCAATGGAAATATAATACATCCAAAGGGATTTGGAGAGCAAACAGCACATATTTTAGCATATACGAAAGAAAGATGCAGACATAGAGGGAATAGGGAGAGAAATATGACCGAATGATGAAAATTCCAGGATTCAAAACGAATTCTATAGTTTTGTGAAATAAATATACTTCCTAAAAATATAGTAAAATGGATTAAGTCATTTCATTGCCTATGGCACGGACCTCTGCCAGAAATCTTCATATAAAGGCATTCTGCTAATGCAGCTGTAGCAATAAAAGAACGTTTTAGATTCTCAGACTCCCGATATTTTTTCCAGCATCCAAAAAAGATATTTTACAAATTCATTACGTCGCAAGATAATGCCATTCGTGACAAGACAAGATTTGAGAAAGCAATCTTCTGTTTCTTCAAAGAATATATTAACTGCCCACCCCTACCAAAAAGTAAACTTTAATACGATATTTCAATTTGAAAATTTTAAATTTCTATTTTTAATATTTAGCTTTACAAGTCCTTTTAAACTGAATACGCACATTACTCTAGACCCATGACAAAACTAAAATTCATCATTCACATGCCACAATTGGCTCATCACTTTGATGTCTAACTACCGCATTTATTTTTCAATACTAACGGCCTTTTTAGACTCGATTACCAAAAATCTTCTACCACCTGCATCCCCTGAATCAAAAGTCTACCCACAACTCAAAGATGTTTCCACAGTAAGGTTTAGAGGTGTAGTATTTTCCGTAAGATCGAGAAGACCTTAGTTGGAGGGAGGTGCTAATAAATCGGTTAAGAGGAATGACTTCAACCGTGCCACTAGCCTATACGGAGACCAATGTGTTAGACGCGGAACAAAATCTTGATCCAGCCCCCCTTTAAAACTAATTCGCATCAAACATGAATTTCGATTGAATGGGGGGAAGTTTCTCCAATTCGGCTCCCACCGCTCACTGTGCCACGTCAACACTCGAGACGCATCGACCTCTAGAGAAAAACTATCTCGCGACCCCTGGGGTAAGGGGCGAAGAATTGCTTCTATCGGGTGTAGCGGGAGAGAGAAGACGGAAAACGGCGGAGTGAGTAAGGGGCACGCCCCTGAGCACGGCCGCTCACTTCCTATCTGTCACACCGCGGCCATGACGCGTTTCCGGTGCCTTCCTCCTCCCCATGCCGAGTAATTGTTGCCGCATAAGCCGCCACCTGGCCCAACCGCCGTTCCTCCACCTCCCCCTCCGCTCCCTTCCGCCGTCCGTCTCCCAGCCCGCCTTCCTCCCACTCCCCAGTTTACCCTCTCTCCCCAACCCATCGTTCCGTTTGCGACTCCATATCCCACGTCCACAGCAATAGGCACACTCTCTCCGCTCCACCCCTTTCCAACCCCCCCTCTCTCTCTCTCTCTTTCTCCCTCCGTCCCAACTGCCCGGCGGAGCTTAATGCTTCCGCTCGTGTCCCGGTGCGCGGAAAACACAAAAGCGGCTCGTAAAATCGAGAGCACGTACCATCGCGCGCATGACACCTTCCTCATCGTCTACGGACGACGGCGGTGACGATTAGAGGACAAGGGAGTAAAGAATGCGCACAAAAACGTGGCTTGAGTGATCAAGTCTTCGAGTCGATGATCTATGAATGAAATCGGTGAGCCAGAAATATCATAATCCTTACTTAAGGGTTAAAGTTGCCATGAAATGAGTAATTGCTAAAACTGCCATAGGCAATGAAATGGCTTAATATCTTTTACTATATTTTTATGAAGTATATGTATGTCACAAAATTGTAGGAATACATTGAGAGAGTAGGATAGATTTGAGATTCTTTAGAGTTTTCATAAATTTTTTAGGTACACTCATGACTTAAGTAGAAAACAGGAATCATTTCCGCAACTAAGTAAGTAAATATTGTTAGCCACTGCAATAGTAATAACAGGCCGTAAAAAAAGTTATTTAGTGACAAATACTATCATGATATTGTTGATGAAAGTACACCAAAGAAAATATATTTACTTTTAAGTGGTTAGTTGACGATTTGTATGTGTATAATGTATCTTTGTTTGTATTAGTAGTATCAAGGTGATCTTTAAAGGGGCACAGAGCCTTAAGCTGAATATGCTCTCAGGAAAGAAAATCGTTCAGCCATAAACTGAAATCCACTAGAGCTCCCCGTCCGTTTTTGTGAAGAAAAATGAGAAATTATATATATACTGTAAGACCCTCTAACCTCACGTGCTTGGCTGCTAATAAATATTTGGAAATAATGCCACGTGTCACGGGTGTCTTCTTACCATATATAATGTACCTTGATTTGATATCTAATAAGAAACCGACTACTCAAAACATTATTCTTATCCTTTACATTCTTCGGAAGTCTCGTTATGGTGTATGTTTAAGTTAATTGGATTATGGTAGTCTGATGTTCAGAGAAGCATCGTGTATCGTAAAAGGTATCGCAATGTACTTAATGATAGTTATCACTAATTAGTGAGTGGTTAACATGTGCCGATAGTTTCAGGCTCCTTCATTTGTCAATCATTCACATGCAATCCATAGGATTGCAATCATTTACGTACGTTGGAAATTTTCTAGGATCCCATGAAATATTTATAGCCATTGTTTTAAAACCGGCTCGACAGCTCTTTTTCCAAACGACATACGAGTACGTATGCTATCCAATATGCATTCAAGTGTATACATGCATCACTTTCATTATATTTCATTGCTGATGAGATTCGATTAGGCCAATATCTATTCTGATGAATTAACTAATGTCACATTCTATCTGCTCTAATAAGCGAGGTGTCCGGACACACAAATTATGTAAAACTGCTAGGAGATATTTTTCGATTAGCTTCAGGGAAATTCTAAGAAACTGCGGGAGATGCCGCAACAGGAGTCATCTGCTAATATGCATTTCAATGCAACAATATCAGAGTGTAAAAATCATTCGCCTTGACCGGGATCTCGGTCAAAGCGAACGATTTTTACATTCTGAAATTGTTGAATTAGCTTATGGGAGTTCGCCATTGCATTATCTAAAGCCACTTCTCAGAGAAATAACGAATAACGTAGACTGGCAGTTATGTTCAGTAATATTTATCAGAAGGCAAATAATTAATTTACTCTATGCCCTCAAGCGGTGGGAAATTTACTGTTCGGGAACCCTATTCATCTGCAAGGAAACGATATTTAAATACTTGAAAAAATTGGTAACTAAAGTTAATTTAGTGAATGGGCTATTGAGAAATGGAAAAGGGAAAACGGCTCACCACAATAAGAAATACATGATGCTACAGGAAATTAGCAATGAGGGCACTTAAGGAAAATCGCGTACTTCAGTTGCACAAAAACATTAACATAATTTGTAATCTAAAAGCTATTTGCAATCTCGTACCTATTGACAATAGGTACTGGACGATCTCTAACAATTATTACGCTCCGTGTGGTCTTCCTTTTCATTGGGTTACAGTACTTCCTTCTTTACTTCCTCGCCAGTTAGCCTGTGCCATTAGCATATCTAAAAACGATTATCAATATAGCCATAGCCAGAAGTGTAAGCTGATGATGAGAGAATTTCGATACTAATATTAGCTGGAGATAAAGGGTTAATTTTTAACAAGTGCTCAGAGTTCTAAACTCTACTAAGCATAATTAATTCTCGAGATTTTCTTGTCTGAAAAAGACAAAATGATCACACTGCAATAAAATCACATATCCGTCGCAGAATAAACTAGAAACTAGGTAACATGCATTCTTTTCCTCATCAACGAAATAATTTTCCCTCTTCGCGCTTTCAATACTTTCCAACTTAAAAAAATCAAGAATGTGTTTATGGCTTATCACCTGAAACTAGAATCCAATGTCTTTTTTTTCCAAAGGATCCGAAATAACGGTTCCGGAAATGGTCACTCACGTGGGGCGGTCACGACGAGAAAAAATGTGCACTCGGGAATGTCTGAAACCACGGCCCATTCGCAGGCGGTGCCGGTGAAACCCGTCTACCCGACGCTCTCTCGTGTCTTCGCAGCTCGTTCCATTCTCTACGAAGAGTCACGAACGATATTTGAAGAAAAAAGAGAACGTTTAGCGAAAGAGGTTTCACGATGATAAAATAATACTTTAGTCCTCTTTGTGTGAGCGATGACAGTGAAAGCCCTCGACTCCTCGCTATTCAGTGTGTCCTTTGTTAATGAAAAAAGAAATACACTGAATATGAACTCGCTAAATTGAGAAATTTGTCCTTCTGGGAATAATTGAGACAAGTAAGCACTGCCAATGGGCTGGCGGACTAATCATTCAAGCAAGTAATAGATCGTGAACAAAATACTATGTCCCAATAACTGAACATTTAATTGATTCATTAACAGGGTTACTAAGATTTTTTCACCAATCTTAATTTCTATTTTCTCCTATGGCTGCCTTTTTCTCCTAGATTAGGACGTTTTCTTACTAGGATAAACTTAGAAATACATCGTTCCTTTAAAGGTGTTTCCTTGAATGGTATCGAACAATATCGAAAGAAAAGAGCCTTGCAAGCAGTTTTATGATCCTCATAAAGATAAAAAAATGCGGAAAGAAAATTGCATGGAGTCTTTTCAATTTCACAATTTGGTGTGAAAATTATTCAAACAAGTGATTCATTTTAGGTGTTAGTTTATCCATCCTTAAATTTCCAAATGGAGGACACACAAATGAATGGTTTGACATATTTAATTGGCCACATCAGTCACCCTCCTTTGGGATCGCGGAGGGTGAAGCGTGTTCAAAATTCATGGCGATCACTTTGGAAGGGGTGTACCGTTCTGTACCTTGAACAAGAGCTTAACTATCGAAACTGGCGTATTATTCAGCGGTAAAAGCCAACCCCGCGAGGAGATCAATTCAAGAGTATAGCATCGAACGTCGGACAGAAAATAAAAGCCATGAAGCCATCCGACAGTCTTTTATTAGGGCTATATATTTTCAACTTCGGTTTTTTGTCTGGAATGGAATGAGAAGAGTAGTTCCAGTGTAATAATGTCCGTCGTGAAGTGGGATTCCTCTTTGCCCTTTCTCCCACCAACTCCTGATAATCCTACCTTGAGCAACTCAAGTCAGTCCAATTCCTAAGAGGCAATGTCTACAACTGACTTATTGCTAGCAACGTTTCACCTCAGGTAGTAATACATTTCAAGGAGCCTTAATCAATAAAAAAATTCTTTAAAAGTTGCAGTTGCAGCACAGTGCATCAAAGTTCATTATTATAATGGATAAAGAGAACTTACAGAGTAGTTGCCCACTAATTTCTGTATAGGGTAGGTTTCCTCCACATATAACTCACCTGAAAATAAAAAGAATGTACCATTACAAACAATGTGTCATTGACAAAAAATTTAGAATACATCATGACAGTAATTCCCAGATAATATTTTCAGAAAAATATGATTCAGCGAATTTTTCATATTGCATACAAAAATGTACAACCAATAGTACCATGTCAAAAATACAACGTTACACGTGAAAAGAGAGATAATTTGCCTCCTTGAAGACGGAAAAAGCTTGATACCTAATTGTGCTTTTGGCATCTGATAACACAAGAAACTTGATAAAGAAAATAGCCACGGTCCCCAAAGTGCATACAAAGCGGTTTATTTGATGAGATATATTTTTTCATGTAGAAAACCGGAATTTTGAAATGAATATAGCACAATAAAGAAATTCTACACTATATCCATTTAAACTACACTGACTCAGAAAAAATATTGATTCCATGCATTAAAAATATTAAACCATTTCCACTACTAAAAATGGATGATTTAAAGGGGATAAGAGATACTTGTACACTATACGATATAATGCTGCGTGACATAAGATATGCATTTCAAATCTCAATCCATTTCAATTCATTACATTTTAAGGCTAAAACGGTACCGAACCTCGAACCTTTGAACTTCCTTCCCGCTTAGAAGGGACAACCGTAGAGGGGAATTAAAAAGGTGATACAAACACGTGAAACCGAAGGTGACGCAGCAATCCGTAGTTCGACCATTCACCGGGGGCGTGCCCAAACATGCCGCCACTCGAATCAAGTTCGCCAAAGGTCATGAGGAAGTGTCTCTCTCGTTCTTGTTTCGGTGACAAGAGGAGCAGGAGGGCGTGAGAGGGAACGGGGTGGTAGGGTAGTGGCCGTCTGGAAGTGGAGACTGCGTCGTGGCGCATGGGCGGTAGGGGAACGAGACGACGGCGTTGGGGGAGTGTTTTCGAGAGGGAGTTGACCTGGAGCTGACCTCCGCAGGGTCATCGCGGGCACTGGCCCAAGTAGACGGCAATGTGCGCGCGGAGAGCGTCGATAATTTCCCGCGGAGTCGGGGAGCTGAAGATACATGAACGCGAGGCGGAAGAGGACGCCGCTGCAGTAGGGTCGAAATCGAAGAGATCAATGCATTACCGGATTTTTGGGATCACGCAAACATACACGTGTGATAACGCAAACACACCTCGAGTGATATCTTTATCCGGGTAGAGTTTAAGGACCCACAAGCCTACCTGATCTGCACTTCTAATTTTCGAAGCGGAAATATACTACATTATTGCACGGGATGGAATTTTATAAATATCTTCGTCATGAACCAAGAGAAATAAGCGGATGATGGTTAAAGTATTTGCTTGCAAGAATTAGTGATTCGCTCTTGTTTGGCAAAAGCTACTACTGAAATCCCGAAGTCCATGGGCTAAACTTAACGATTAGCAAATAAAATGAACTGACATAATAAATCGGAGAAGTACATAAATATTATTAGACATGCATTCCAGAAGGACGTCAGTGCATTGCCAGCAAAGGATGAAGCAATTTAGTACCTTTATAATACTAGACAACAAAACAATTACCATGACCCCATGGATCATTCAAAACTAAATCAGATAATTGATTGGTTTTAATCTTCACCTAAGTCTATTCAAGATTACTTCATGGTTAGAACATCTGTCGGGAAAAATTTCCTACGTAAGCCACCTAATATTATAACATAAAATACCGAACTTAGGGACAGGGAATAAATTTAAGCAATGATTGTATTGAAATCAGGACAAACGACATTTGCCAACAGTTCTCGCGTTTATTAATTAGAAAATTATGTAGTTACATTGAAACCGGTCGTATTAATAAAATTTATTTTTGTGGAAAATTGCCAATTTTAATAAATCATGATATTCCACCATATCACGCCTGAAACGTCTCTTTTTAGCTCTCGCGTTGTTTTGGGAAAAGCCTGGGAAACTTGAAAATTTCGCAAGCGAATTTCTAGATTCATTACCATAGAAACACTTCCCGAGGCTCATTAAGTATTGTTCGTAGATTAAACTGCTTCTTTGTAGTTGCATAACAACCCCGATGTTGATCATTTTACGCCTACAGAATATGGTGCCCAATTATGGAGCCCAAGATAAAAGCGTCTTCCCCAATGCCTCACAGAATACCTTCGATAGCTTAGATCACAAGGTTCCCAGAGATTGGAAAACGGCTACCATAGCATCAATATTTAAAAACGGAGACAAGGAGGAATCGAGCAATGGCAGAATTATTTCCATCACATCCATTTCGTGCAAAGTTATGTAATGTATAGTGGCTAGTTCTATCGTGAGACCCCTCGATAATCAGAAGCTATTAATGAACAATCAGCACTGTTTCCGAAAGGGTAGATCCTGCAAGACACAACTTGTGCTTTTTGTTCATGATATTCTTATTTCGGGAGAGAGCAATGTTTCAGTGGATACGATTGTTCTAGATTTTTAGAAACCCTTCGACAAGGTACCTCATAGATAAGGTACCTCATAAACTCATAGACAAGGTACCTCATAAACTACTCGCAAAGCAAGAAACTAAGGCATACATAAAAATATACGGAGTTGGATTAAAGACTTTTTGAATGATTGGGTTCAAAGAGTAGTAGATGGAGTTGGCTCAAATGCAGTCGAAGTTATTTCAGGTGTTCCCCAGGGAAGTGTCATCGGACCCCTTTTATTCCTACTTTACGTTAACGACATTGACTCCGTAGTCACTAGTAAGATACGTTTATTTGCCGACAATGCAGTGGTTTTCCGTGATATCCGTGGTCCTAAGGACACAGCAGCTTTGTCAGATGACCCTAATAACAAGGCTGGTGCGACACTTGGCAATTAGAATCAAACTTAAAAAAGTGCGAAGTCATAACTTTTTGGAAAAAGGCCAATTCCCACCCGAACACCTACTGCAATGGGAACACCGTAATGGTATGTGTAGACTCAATTAAATATCTAGGCGTTACCCTCACTCACGATCTCTCCTGGGTGAAGCACATATGGGGAATATGTGGACAAGCTAACACAAAATTAGGATTTATTAGAAGAGTACATGGTAAATGTGATGAAAAGGTCAAAGAGAAATGTTATGTCGTTGGTTAGGCCTTCTTTAGGGTGTACTGCAAGTATATGGGATCCTCACGTTTAATTAATTTAATTAATTCCTCAAGTTTTATTAATTGTCGAATTGGATCGCGTGCAGCGTAGAGGAGCTAGATTAGTAAAACGTTATTATGATGAACGAAGTTGTGTATCCAAAATATTAGAGCCGCTAGGCTAGTAATCACTTGCCAAGCAAAGGTATTAAGGATTGAAGCTCTTGCATATATTGGAAGGGCGTCTCTTCAGCAGTGAGTTTGAAAATGTATTAATACCCCTGTGGTACTACGGTAGGAGAGATCATGCTAATAAAATTAGAGAGATTAAGTTTAGAACGGATAGATTTAAAATGTCATTTTTTCCACGAACGATAGGGGATCATAATAACATTGTGCGACCGCGACAGGGTCATGTTCGTCTAAAATTATTCTGGTGTGTATTCAACTCCTGCCACACAAATCCGAGCGGTGGCTTGCGGGGTATATGAGTAAAAATAAAATAAAAAATACGGATCGAAAGGTGTCACTCTGCTCTCCTCGGCTTTCAACTACGCTACGTTTTTGTCAGATCAATGAACAAACAGACGGAGGCAATTTGGTTGTGGTAATCGATGAACAACTTTCTCACCCTTTTGTCTTTACAAGGACCAACAAGTCCGGTCAACAACATGTGAACGTATAAAAATCACATAAACAGAAAGAAAAAATAATTCTATTAATGAATTTAACGGAATTTTCATTACTGGAACGGAATTTCATTACGGAAACTTCTTTCATTACTTAACTGCACAAAACTCGCGAATAAAAAAATAATACCCCAAGTTACCCCAGGTTTTAAAAACTGGATAGGTGTATCCCTTTTTAAACTCCTAAATAAATGTATATGATTAGCTTTGTCCAACAAATTATATACTTGAGATATTATTATTGGTATTCTGCCGGTTATGCTAGGTTTCGGATGGACACACATATGCCAATCTAATAACTAAATTAAATAGCAGTCAAATGACTCGGTAAAATGGTGATGGAGCATGATAATGCGAAGTGTGGATAGAAAAACACCGATAAACGGAAAATGTACGAGTACCATATGTGAGGAGAAAAATATAAAAAAATGAAAACATAATTTATATTATAACAAGGAAGGTTAATAAATAACAGCTTAATCTTCTGAGTGAAATGGGAAAAATACTCAATATTTTGACCTTAGAGGAGTTAATATTATCCACCAGCGACAACTTGCCATGTCAAAGTAATACTATCAGGATTTTCCCTCATGCTTCAACAGCCATGACGTTAATTTATCCAGTAGCCCAAGTGAAGACAACATCAAGGATTACTTTAGAAATAATATGAGTAATAGCCAAATCATTGAAAATGCACCAATAACACGTAACTGAAAATGAGACAACATTAAATATCACGACACTAGACTAAAGGTGCTGATTAATTGAAACCTGTGGAGATGATAAATCTTGTAGTTTTCAAATGAGCCTCGATGCCCTTCATTTCTGAAAAAATATTGGAATGGTCCTACTGGTCCTTTTACAAAACCCAGCTGCATTTATTTTACATTTTATTCCAATAACCTGATGAAACTTTTGTTTTCAAGGTGCCTTTTACGAATCACAAATAAGCTACAACGACACGAATTTGCCATCGCCTTCAAGAAGGATACTTGAAAAGATAACTCATTTGACATATGGAAATGTGAAATAGATCGCTGGTATTTAGGTTTGGGTCCAAGACCTTCTTAATAGCTCCCCGTTTAAATAAAACCGGCGTCAGTTGGCCATCCAAAAACCCATTAAGTTTTTCTCGATGTTCTGGTCCTGGTTGGAAAACGCGTTTGTCAGATTCATACACGCTGGATTTCATCGGGAATATATACGCGACAGAGTACTCGTACTGGGTCGATAATACTACCAAGTAAGAAAAATGCTTTATGATCAAATTTCTACGAACTGGACTCGTATTATAGGAAAAAAAATGAAGGAAAAGAAATTGCTTTCACAATAAATGACCATAAACCTCCGATTTTGCTTTGTTTCCTTTTAAATTCTTCATTTAGCTTGCTAATCAACCTCGGCAGAGCCAAAAATGTCATTGTATTGTCCGTAGAAGAAAAAGGTCACCCAATTGCATATTTATATATGTGAATTTGTCCTTGTCCGCGTTCTGCTGCGCTGAGATCTTGAGAAACCGATTTGAATCGTGTTTAACGTACTTTTCCTCTTAAAATAAGTCCAAAATATCTCATTTTTCGCCCCATTCATAAATTTACCTTTATAATCTAGAGAAAAAAGTTTAAATATTTTGGAAATAATCGTAAACGAACTTTCGCGAGAAAGAATGCATTTTATGCTATGCTAGTCAATATTTTGGAGTAGCTTAATAATTATAAATATTAGTAGCAGATAAAGCTGTTTGGTGAAATCTACTCGGGCATAGAGTGAGTTTCTCCATCTTTTTCCGTGTTTTGATGTTCAACATAGTCTTCGGGGAGGAAAAGTTAAGATTACATTTAGAAAATATAGTACTTCAGGAAATATCAGTTCTTTCCCATAGTAGCTTGTGTGACCCAGAGAGTAGCTCCGAGGAAGAGCAAATCGGTTTCTAACGTTACTTGACTATTATTACTACCAACGGATATTTTATGATTCATAATTGGAAGGGCGTAACTTATCATTAAACCGTCCATTGTCTTCGTTCATCTTGAAACTTGAGATCCTATCATTCAAAAAAAACTTGAGACTTATTGTCAATGAAAACTGTCTGAGAATCATTGATCATTACACATTATTGTGATGCCAAGAACACTGGATACACAGTGACTGAAATCAATTTTTGAAAGCTAATTCGTGTCTCTTATTTGAGAGCATTAAACATCGTAAAAAACACGAACTTTGGATATAATTACACGTGAAGGGAGGAACAGTAAATATTGCAGACATTATCTGAGCAAGAATGATCGGATTTAAAACAAGTTCATATTTACAGAAACCTGTCTTCATGAAGAGCGGATTCTTTGGGCCACATTAAATTTTCACGCTCGAACAGCATCACAAAAGGCTCTTCAACCGCTACTGCTCTGAGCTACCGGTTCAAGAAAATGGGCCAAGAATAAATAGTGGATCTCAAAGCCGCATATTTCTTTCTTCTTAAAAGTTGAGATACATTTTTGTGAAACATTCTAAATTTGAGGTCGAAGGAAGTGGGCTGAAATTGTTGAAATAGTTTTGTCATGTTTACATAACTATTTTCGAACACTTCAGCCAGACACAAGTAACTGGCATTAGCGCTCAAAAAATGCCTCAGCATAAAATACATATTTAATATTTTAAAGTTTTAAACCGTCATCTATAGGAAGAACAAAAGAAATCAAATATAGCCAAATACATTAAAAAGTTTAATATGAAAAAATATCTTTTTACAAAAGTAACTCGGGCGACCTTTCAAATAACTATCCTGACTGAATTTTTGTTACGGCATAGTTTCATCGTGTGGCTCAAATATTTCTAGGCCTCATCACATGATTGAGGTTACTTATTCATCGAAAGGAAACGTACATCGTCAAAACACCAAAAATCAATGGCATTTTCTTCATGGCTGAATCGCAAGCAGGTTGCACCATTTCCCATCTGCCGGAGGGAGATTTCAACTTTGACGATCGACAGCATATACCCATTTATAATTCCAAAATAAAATATACACCGTAATGACAATTTTTCCCCAAGTTACTCGTTACATTAAAAACTATAAACTGAAATTCTTATACAAATATCGCTCTCACCTCAATACCTTTTAAGAGTGAAGATCGGTAAGATTAAGGTATTGGTAAGAGAACATTTCAAAACCCAATATAGTACAACTCCAGCTCCTTAGACCACGGTGCTTCACGAGAGCGAGACGATGGATTTGGCATTTCCGAGTCAGAGAGAGAAATCCAGCCCCTTTCACCACCGGGCAACGAAAACAATCGATCCATCTGATACAGAGTCGTGCACCGCTCGAAACCCATTCGAGACGCAATAGCGAAGGTGCACGAAACGCCACCGTCACAGATTCGATGCACGTGAGAACGGAGATGGGGGGAGGAAACCATCGGGTCGTGCAGCCTGCACTCTGATCGTGGTGCTCACCGCTGTTTGGAGGGATCCAAGGATTGGAGATGGGCAAGCGGGGAGATCGAGAAGATTCCAGGTAGTATGAAGATTAGACGGAGAGAGAGAGAGGGGGAGGGGCGCAGGGGTGGAGCATGGGGCTGGAAACCTGTTCTACCCCATGCAGATGATGGCCGAGGGAAATGTTCCTCGATGGGACGGATAAATTGTGGCCGTATGTCCAATCTGGGGAGAGCTAAAAAAGACTCCAGATCAAGCGCCGGGAGACAGCAGTCGCTACCCGAGGGCTCCCCATTTATTCCACCACGCATCCGGATTTATCAATCCACGTGAAATCAGAACCACCGGCGGCCACAATCAATTTATCGCCGCCTGCCAAAATAACCCTCTTGGAAATTTCATAGGGAGAATGCCGCTCGCGTGGACATAATTAACGTGGAACACAATGTTACACAACGACCAATTCGGTAACGTCGTCAAGAAGTTTTCCTTCACTACTTGGGGACAACAATGGACATCATATTATAACATGTTTTTACAAAGTTGACCAAACCTAATAATATACAAATATATATACGAATCCTCCGTAGGGTCACCGCTTTCATGACTTGAAGGGAGGCAAGTCAATAAAAAAGAGCTATTTCACATAGTTGGCTTTTAATGGTTCTTCCACCATAGGTGATGGTCCGTTGAACACCCAAATTATTTCTCAGGATTACTTTCCGAGTGACGACTTCAAAATAATTAACGTTGGAAATGTAGGCTGTTGTGAAAAAAGAAAAATGGAGAAAACTAAGAATTTTACCTTACCCCTAACCTGACTGATTATTCTATTGAAACTAGTAAAGTAGAGCAACTAAAAATACATTTACACTTTTGTTCACACATTTAAGGTTTATAATTTTCAAAATAAAACCTCAATAGGGAAAACCTGAAAAATTAATTTACGTAAAAATTCTGTGAACAACTCATTCTCATTTCCATGATATTCTTCTCTACCGTGATTCACCTTCGAAACTAACAGAACGAATGCCGAAACTCAGAGCAAGAGACCTGAACTTTAAATGTTTGTTCCATTTCACTGTTCCCTGCCCCTTCTATCACACTCCCCGGCGGAGAAATACCCTCTCCGCATTCTAGGAAACGGGTTAAAACCTGCGGTCAACCCTCAAACCCTGGCAAAATAACATACTGAATGGCCGTCAACCATTCTATGGACGGTTATCGACCTTGACTCTTACATTCGCCTGAAACATATATGGTGCGCAAAAAAAAACAAATTTTTAGCTTGGAAATTGAGGAATTGAAATCCCGCTCCTCACATTTGTCTGTCTTTTTTATATCCTTTGTTTCCACGCTCGATATCTTCCTACTCCAGGATTACAAAAAAGGTGACAGAAGGAAAAACTCCATGAAAAATAGGCCCCCGATAAAGAGCACACATCCTATTCCTGTAAACAAATCTGACACAACATTCACCAAACCTTTTGGGTAGATATCTTAGTTCAAGATTTCTATCCCGAAAAGCCACCTCCCTCTCCTTCCTGATGTCCACCCGCTCCCTCAAGTCCATTTCAACTTCTCCCCTGAAAATTTTGCATCCCTCTCCTCTCTACCCACCTCTAAATCAAACGGTTAGGATAATACCGGCCACACATTCTTCCCCCTGCACATGTACCACAAGCTACACCCGCGTTCATTAACTTCAACAGAAATCAATCACTCGTCAGTGGAAAATAAACCCCATTTTGAAATCCAGGAGGCTAAAAGATAAACTTCAACTTGTTAGCTACCACCCAATTTCCATCTAGCTGTAAGTATCCATTGACTCTAAGCATATCCTCCACAACGGCAGATTTCTCTTCATCAGTCATAACTGTCACCGATTTCAGCAAGGCTATCTTCCACAGAGGTCCTGCATTAATACCCTTTACATTTTGCGCTGGCATATAATAACAGTCTTTGAAATAAAAGCCAATATTCGACAAATGCTGAACAAAAGCTTCCATAGCTTCTGAATTACTCAATCACAATCTCTTATTTAACATAACTGAATCACAATAAGGTTAACTCTCCGCAATTACTGACCTCCTAAACGGCGGTTATCATTGAACTTCTTCGTCATTACACATTTGCCTGGGCGTGCCCCACGATACCGTCTTACAATCACTTCTTTTATGAAATTTTATCAGATGCCCCATCCCCTTAGCCGGCATTATTCTCCATTAATCCAATGGAAGAATATTCTTTATCTCCACTATCCATAAGAAAATTCGTCGATTACTGGTAAGATAAGTACGGTTTACGACTAATGGCCTATACATAATTATAGTATATGCAATATTATTTTTCTTAAACTAATACCCTAAATTTTACATATTGCATTTTCAATTAGACATTTGTGCCATAGGTATTTCTGTTATTTCAATTCTCATCTAGGGTCTCCTGTTTCTATTCTAGTCAAATAAGGGACTTATTTGGCATGAAATTAGTGTTTTTTGAATTTGCACTCATTCTAGGATATTGCTTACCTCATCAATCTGGCCAACTGCCTGTCCCTCTCAACTTACTCATTCTTTACCGTTGATATCTTGCCTCCGTTAAAACTTGCTCAAATGAAGAAATGCTATATCTAGTTCTTCCACATCTCACCCACTGACGATTGCAATCTAGCCAGAAATTGATTCAATACCTCTCATGAACGGGTAAAAGCACCAGGATGATCTCGTTGGCTTTAAACTTCCGAAATCCTTCGGAGTCTCCGAAATACGCTCAAGGCGCCCAAAGTGATTTATTCTGCTTCAAATAAATGTTATCCTGACGGACTCTAGAGTGGAACCCGTAACTCAATGCAGAACTTGGATTATCAATCTAAAGAAAAGCTTAGTGCTTCAGGGTGAGATTTCCCGGTTGAAGTTCTTTGGTGCCTATTATTACTTTAATCAGAAAAAAGCCTAAATTTATCCCAAGGAAAAAAGGCATGAAATTAACTTTTTAAAAGAAACTTCATGTGCCGAAAATCTTCCTATTTTTTAAAACTGATACCTAAACTTCATCGTGGTGATAGCATTGCGTCTTTGGTGCGGAAATAAAGTCCCGGACGTCATTCCTGTACAAACCAGCATGATTGAGACAAAACCTGAGTAAAAAAGTGGATGTGCATGAATCTACTACATACAAAACAGCATGGCAGTATGAGGGAAAAAAAGAGTATTACATTGATTGTAGTCGAAAAATGAATGACATTGATTTAATTAAATTTATTGCAATAGCATGTAAATGCATTAGAAACGCATGTACCTTTATGTCACTAACCGAAGAAACGACACTGGTAGAGCATTTCACCATTGAAAGCAGGCACGATACGACTTTATACGACCTTATCAAATACTCGTTTTTAATGCTCGCAAACAAAAATTCTGATTTTAATTTCCGATATTTTGTAACCCGAAAATCCACTTACGTCAATCATTTAAAACTCATAAGTGGTATGGGATAGTTGAAAATCTGGAATAACCTAAATTCCAAGAAAATATGCATAAAAACTTAAGAACGGGATATCTTATTATCCAGATGGATTTCACATTACGAAGCGATCACTTGCGAGGACGGAATGGAAAATTTCACATAGGTTCCGCTCGTTGAACAGATGCGTGCCGGGGAAATAAATGAGTGGTTGCTACCCGCCAAATTGCTACTTGCCATCCGGGAGGGAAAAAATAAAACTCACTGGTAACAACAACCGCGAGCCGCGCAAGGGTGTTCGTTGATGCAAGGAACATCCATCCCGCCCCTTTCCCTCTCCTCCCTCCCTTCCTCCCCCCCCCGCGGTCACCCGACTCAATCGATATGCGCTCATTTCCCGGGGAAAGCACGGCCGTGCTCCACACCCCACCCTCCTTCAAGCGTGCTACCAGCGGCGGGGGATCTCTCAACATCGCCATGGCCCCGTTCGAGCGCGCAGCCTTTTCCCTCCTCAGTCCTTGCCCTTGCCCTTCATCTCCCTGGGACCTGCCGCTACCGCATGAAAACCGTCACCAGCGTCTTCGCCCCAAGGTCAAGGTCGAGGAGAAAGAAAGGAGCGGGAGGAGGGTGGGGGGGGGGGAAGTGGTCGTGTGCAGCCGGTGAAGGGAAGGTTTACGTGGGAGGAGGGGGTGGACCGGGAGAGGGGGCGGCGACGCAGGCGCCTCTACTGGCACACCTCCTCATCAACCCCCCAACCTCTTTCTGCCCCCTCCGCCGCGAATGGGGGTTGCGTGGAAGTCATTCACACACTTCGCCGATCCCCCACGTGGCGGCGGCCAGTAAACCAAGAGCACGAACTCGTTCGGACTTCGGCGATCGACTCGACTCCGCGGGAAATATCGCACGGATTCCCTCACGGCATGTCGGATTAAGGAGTAAGCCAAGTGGGTGATCGCAGTTTGAGGCGGGGAACGGAGAGCCACGATTGCTGCCGTTCTCCCACGTCTAGCCATTATGAAAGACGTTTTATTTCTCAAAAAAACATGGCAACCCTGAAATTTTATTAATCGTGTGTGCTAATAACTCAATCTAATCACCGATCATGAATACGAGTTATTTATAGAATGCGCTTAAACTTTGTTTTCATTGGTTTTCCCGAGTAGAAAATTCACAGGAAAAAGCACGTCCTTATTTTCATTAACTTGTCCATTCAAAGTACATGGAGTGATTTTGTGTACTATTGGAAAGCATTAGGAGCAATTAAGGTCGACAAATCTTTCGACTGTTATGAGTTTTGAATAAGTCGCGTAAAACGCCTACATAAAAATTGGAGATGTTTATGTAGGCGTTTCCAGCCCTTAAAACTGGGCACAGGGCACTTCCATGCATTAATGGAAGAGATAAATATGTGCTTTCTTAATGAGGAAACATCCTTGAGTCACAAAATATTTTAGATTTTGAGCTTCAAAAATTACAGGTTTGCAGGTTTCAAAATGCAAGAGTAAATAAACCATAACGTATTCGTTTCTGGGTGGTGCTTCATTTCGTGGAAATTGAGCTCTTAGGGCTTTACATACCTTAGAGCCTCATCATTTTGTAATTGGCTCTGATTATTCCGCTGCTAAGTAATACAAGGCGAGGGGCTCCAAGGCACAATTTATCATTGCTTCCGATAGTTAGCCGGAAGGGAAGTGCATTCGCCGGCCCAGCCAAATGCCTAAATTATAGGGAGTATTTGTTGCTCTAAGGAGGTTTACCGAGCGAAAAATCACTACTTAAATATACGAGTGAATAATTGCGATACCTAATGTCAAAACCAGCTATCAGTAAAAAGCAGAAGATTGATAAATCGGAAATAGGTCATATTCCGGATTTATAGGGTTGGGTATAGTGTGTAGTGTCGCAATTTCAGTTGATTAACGTTAACAGTTTTTAAAATACTCTTTTGTCACATATTAAATGAATGACGGAAGAATTATTAAGCTAAAATAAATACGGGAGCCACGCAACGATTCATTCTCTCGCAATAAATTTATAACACGTGTTTGTAAATTATGATAAAAGAGTTTTAACAAGAAATTGCTTTCAAAGGAATTAAGGTGAATGGGGAATGGAGTAACACCCTTCATTACACAGAATATATCAAATATTTGTCAGAGTTTTGAAGACCTTCTATCATCATTTAACCCAATAGATGAAGCGGGGAGACGAAGACATACATTGAGTTAAAAGAGGAGGAATTAAAAAATTTCCTAATCAAGAAAGCAGGAGAATTGGTTTGGGAAAATGGCAATGGACTTCAAGCACAAAATACAAGGTAAAAACGCGTCTATGCTAGGAGGCAACAATTGACCCGAAAGAAGTTACGTTTTCAATTTAACGAGCAGTACGTGAAAACTTTCGTGTGGAATATGGAACCGTATGGATCTGGCAATGAGACACAAGACTATTGGAAAGAAAGGCCGGAGAAGAATACGAACCCTATGCAAGAGGAATGATACCGAAAAATAGTATGAAAAAAGCAAATAAAGTAGATTTACACGAGAAGATATGGATTTGCTGGGGTCATAATACAAGCAAAGGTCCAGCTAGAAGATCAAACGGAATTTAAGAAAACCGAATAAACTCGATTATAACCCTAGGAGAACTATCATAGCGTTGAAGAATTAGTATTGGATGGATGGAGAGCCCATTTAGAGCTCTATAGAAGGGACTAGAGTAAATTCCTGAAAATAAAGAGTATGGGACTAATTGTATATTTTTTTGGAGTATTGTTCATTTTAAGGTTCCCTAAACCAAAACGTTGAATCACTAATAATTATTCACGCTCGGGAGACCAAATACAAGGTGTTTAACCTTATTTTAGTGGTCTTCAAGAGAGAGAAAAACAAGTCTTGAAATCCGTTATTCGGTCGGTAGGGTTAGTCATTAAATTCGAGTAGTTTAACCTGCTGATGCGGTGACGGGATTTGGATGGCAGAAGGGAATTAAGTGCCACCGCAATTATAATTGGATGGATTCATGCTCCAGACATGGGCAAATCACTGACAATTTTGGGGAGAGAGCAACTTATTAAGTTTCATCCGAATACCTCCGCCAGATACAAGGAAAATTATAATGTTCCGAATGTCACCCACTGAAGACTTGGAATTTACATAGCGATATTGTAAATCATAATATTGCGGCAGTTACCCACCTAAGAATTGGTTTATTAATAAGGCTCAAACTGAAAATGGAGTGATTAGAGGGTCAAACTTGCATATAGGTCCCGTGGCCCGTTTTCAAAAGTAAAAATTAAAGTTGGTCTTAACTTGCACAAAATTTTTGAGTGTTAATAAAGCTGTTATAATAGTATATATCCTTCCTTATATGTATCCTTATCATGTATATACAGTGAGCATATAAGATCCAAAGTTTTGCTATAAGATTAAGTCTGCCTTCATTGGAGTTAAAAATTATTTCTGAATCAATATATATTTCGAGATTTTATTACCATGTACAGGTAAATATTAAATTAACGTACCTACGGTCGTAAAGCAATGAAAAACCAAATAGCCGAGACCGTACAATTCTCAGGCTCAAAATTTACACTCTCCTAAGACGATGCCAGACTCCGACTGTTGACGGTCGTCGTTCGAAAGTAAAGCCAATTTATATAAAAAAATTTCATAATATTGCTTTATACAATCAATACATCACCTCAGAGAGTGTAATATAAATGCCAAACTCACTGCTCAGACAAAAATATCATCATATTAAATTTGTGATACAATTTAAAAAACTCGTGAACGTCAAAAAATCGCTTTTCGTTCTTGACCAGGAGATTCTCCTTCAGTACACAGAACCCTGATATTTCATTCGGGAACAGCTGCGATGCTAAATTTAGGTTTATACTATAAAACCTTCTTCTCAACGGAATCACCTACCAGTGAGCGCAATCTCGCCCCTGGCTACATAACGTGGCGTTCCCAACAGGAAGGACCTGCCCATCACGCGGCATGTAGGACGTGGATCTCTGCTAATGTTTCGAAAATAATGATGTAGTCCCTTTGATTCGGGAAGCGCGAAAATTTCCGGTCTGTTTGGATTCCGTGAATTTACGATTGGCATCCGATTGCGATTAAACCGGATCCCACGGCAGCGACCGATGGTGCGAGGAATGAGGGGTGTGGTAAGGAGTGGGAGGAGTAGGGGAAGGGGCGGACCGAGGGGAGTGAGGGTGAATGTTGGAGGGACGAAGAAGGCGGAAGTGGGAGGAAGGAACAATCGCCGGAAAGAGAGAGAGACGAAGATGTTGAGAGAAGTGAGAGAGAGGTTCTGAGTGGGGGCGGGGAGGGGGATTGAGGTTACAAGAAGTGAGGATGAGGACAACAGAAATCTCATCATACACAGGTACATCATGTGCAAACGTGCTTCAAGGCCAGAGGCAAGCTAATTTAACGATGCGACTACACGCAGGGCGGACGACTCCCGAAAATTATGGGGGCAGACACGCAGGGAAGCATGCGTCGTTAACTGGTTTACGAGCAAGAGCTTCCGAGCCAAATATACCCACTTGCTATTCATCAGCCTCGTTCATTAAATCATCATCACGGGTTATCAATCCAAGGATTTCTTCGCAGCAGCCCCCCGAGCGATCCTATTCCCTGCAATGTCTTCATTTCCTCATTGCTCCTTGCGCCGACACTATCCAACACCCGATTCTCGTAGTTCATCCTTGATCAACCACTGTCACTCTTCGTCTCAATGTTTCCATCGGCTACGGTCTTCAGTTAATTATTATGCTTCTGGACGTGTCCAAGTAGTTTCCATCTCCTCCTTGTTTCCTCCCAATTTTTCATTTTAAAATTCTATATATCCATTTCACTTTCATCATTTTTCGGTATCACCGCATTTCCATCGTCACCAACCTTCGTTTCTCTGCTGCCCTTACAGCCTGTCTCACATCCGTATAAAAGCAAACTCCATTTTAAAGTTTTGGAATCACTCCCTTATTCCAGTATTATTTTTCTTTTGTAATAATTTTTTGACATGGACTTCTTTGTCATTCCCACTCTTCCCACTAGACCTCCCTAGTTAATTCAATCGTTAGAGATTTCACTGATTAAATAACATAATTCTTCCACTTACTCCAGTGCGCCTTCTTTTTGCGCAGTCTTGTTTTAATATATCGTATCTATTTCAGCGATAAACCATTACCATAGTTGTATTATTGTCTACCTTGAGACTATAACTTTTCATAATCATCTCCATATTTAATGTTATCGTTTTCAGGTACTCTCTTTCTTCTCTGCAAATGTCGTATTAAAACTGCAGTAATCTTGTCCTTTCTCTGGGTATTCATACACTTTTATCTTTTCATTGATCGCGTTAACTGCCTTCACAAGGTACAAATTAATATCCTACCTTACCCCTATCTTTGACTTCCTCTCTGCTATCACCATCTTACCTGCTTCCCATACAGACTGTAAATCAATCTCCAATAGTAACACTCCATTCTGGTTTCTTCTAGTGTAG
Source organism: Hetaerina titia (assembly GCA_037158775.1). Taxonomy (NCBI): domain Eukaryota; kingdom Metazoa; phylum Arthropoda; class Insecta; order Odonata; family Calopterygidae; genus Hetaerina; species Hetaerina titia. Next base: position 124,756,864 of record CM073769.1, read on the forward strand.
GTAAGTTCACATTCCAGTTCATATTGTCGAAATTGATAACTTTTCACGCATGCCATAACGTATCTTATATCTTATCTATATCTCGTATCTATCGCATATCTTTCTCTACCCGCTTGTCTATGAAGTGTTTGACAAGCTGAAGAACATTAGCTTCTCTTGTAACTCTACTCGTAAATCCACAGTCATCCTCATTTAGTACTATTCCTATCTCCTCCCCATATCTCCGCTAGATTATCTTTATCATAATCTTCCATGTGTGGCTCGCCAGACTGTTTGAAAGTTTTTACATAAATACAAAATACTTAAATGTGGATATAGCATGCAGCTTAGAACTGTTCTTAGGCTCAGTTTTTCTTTCGGACAGCGCGATTAAAATGCTACAATTGTTAGTCTTCAATGTCCATTACCACACTTCCTTCGTACAACCATTGCAACTGAAGGAGTGCACCGGTTCGGTTTCTAGAATAAAACTGTTTCCAAATAAATTTATATGGAACACTTATTACACATACTAAAAAGTTAATCTCTACCGTCTGGGAATGTCTTCTGAAGAAGAAAGTTGACAAAATAAGAAGTCTAATAGTATGAGCATTAATAATAAATAGGCATACTTCAAATTTCAATAAACTGTGGGAGATGCCGCAACAGTAAATTTTAACGGAGTCATCCGCTACGTGTAGCATTACAATGCAACAGTTACAGAGTGTAAAAATAATTCGTCATGACCGGGATTCGAACCCGGATCCCTCGATGTCCGGCCGAGTGCTTTAGCCAGTTAAGCTACCGAGGCGTCCTCTTAAACTCCTTGAAACCCGGTCAACGCGAACGAGTTTTACACCCACAAAATTCAGAGTTTAGGCATACTACATCATCACGGTCGATCCACAAATCAATTTAATTGTCAGTAGAAAGGATTAGCTCTGTGATTATCTGTGCATGTGCACTATAATTATTTTATCGGTTTCAATAATCGAATGACGGAAACTTGACGTGTGTAATATTTACGGCTACATGCCCTTCCTTTTGCCCTGCCGCCTTTTTCATCACCAAAATCCCCATTCATCTCCCTCTATTTTGCCTGGCATTAAATGACTATTCTCATGTATGACAGTAGAATGACAGAAAATTTCTTTGAAACAAATCGTCTAAACATTAACGGCCAGAGAGAGCGAGTTAATCATTCGGTTGTTTACAGAATCATTACGTCTATGATAACTGATTAGGTGAGTGGCAAAATATCTAGATTAAGTCTAACTACGGGCCAATCAGTGACAAGAGGTTTGCTCATAAATGAGGTGCTCTGATGTGGAACTAATGTGTTCTCCTCTCTGAAACAACGACAAATAAAAATATAGTTAACCTTTCAAATGTGGAATCAAAGGGGACTTATTTATTGCGCAGAATTTAACCTTTTATTTAATTTTTGGTTTTATTGATAACAGTAGAGCCCACCTAATGCTAAGACCTAGGGCGTGTGAAATCCCCAAATCATGCCCTATTCTATTCCTTGTGCTTTTCCAGAATGTAGTACTTAAACGTTAAAAATACTTTAATTCCGAACAGGACTGCCAAAAATAATCTCCATCTGAAATTTTATTTCCGCCTTTTACGGAATCAAAGGAAGAAAATCCACGACGAAACCTAAGTAGTGTGGCTTCCGATGCCGAGTCACGGGTTTCATCTTTCGGGGAAGCTTATTTGAGGATAAATCGATTATTATGCATTCCGCTTCCAATATTTTCCCGTTGAAATCTACGATATTTCCCCACATCAGAGTTCATACCGATTAAAAAGCCTCTCTCTCATTTATACATGTACGTGTATAGCACTCTCTCTTCTATCACAACCTTCAAATCCCACTATTGATCAATATTTCCTCCTGGAATAGAATCTAAAGAAATTTGTAAGTCACTTACCTAAAAACCATTGTCAAAGGAAAACAAATGATCATCTCGAAATCGTGAGTTTTGTGAGTGAGTGAGAAAACGTACCAATTGAAGAATTGAAGAATATGAGGACCCTTCAATCAGGTCCATATGTTAAGCTTGGATATCATCGATACTTGTATTGGAGAATACCCATCATACTTAGTTCACTGCTAAGTATAATGGGTAAAACTAAGGTCAACGTACCATTTATATTCCCTTAATGAAGTTAACTGTCCCTCGAATGGGATTAACTTTATATTCCTCCTACATTTCGTCTTTCAATTAACGCAGCTATTTCAATGGTCAAGAATGGCGGTATATCTCAAAAGAAATCTTTATTCGAAACCATCCCAACTTAAAATGCTTGCGAAGAAGAGCTCCTACGCAAGACGAGGAATAAATTATACTCTCTAAGAGCAAATTTATACTTGCATTACGTAGAGAGTGGGCCGGTTGGACTGGCGGGCCTCACTTGGAAGTGAAGTTTCAAATGCGTCCGACCAATGAGAATAAAAGCGTGGTGTAGAGGGGACGGGGGAGAGGATGAAGGGGAAACGACTGCGGACGATCATTCCGTTCCTCAGCTGCAGAGAGGTGGAGTTTGGGGGCGAGACGAAGAAGGAAACGATCGATTATCTCGAGCTCGAAGAATGGAAGTCGTGCGAGAGGGGGTGTGTTTTTGGGCTGGGGAGATCGGCGGTCCAGCCAAGAGTATTCTCTCGAAAGGACGAGAATTTTTTAAAACGGAGGATGAAGAGGGTGTAGAAAGAAAAGAGGTGAGAATTTGGGAAGTGAGAGCCTTGTGAAAAAGGCTCGAACTTCCTTCCAAGGGGTGAAGGTGCGTTTTATGAGAGGGTGGCTACAATAGCCTCCAAAAGGTCAAAGAAATGAGTAACTACTCACTGAGCTCTTTGGAGGTTCATCTTAGAATAGTGAGGTAAGGGTGACATTAGTCTTTCGTTTCCCTGGGAATATATCTACTGGCTGGCACAAAGGAAAGCCATTACTTTAGCTCAAAATTATCCTTCAACTACAGTTGACTGAGATGATGGTAACAGACAAAATAAAAAAAACATAAGCGAACTGATAGATACATTTTTAACGTGAGTGCAGTACACTGTCATTGCATTTAATTCCATGAAACTACATATTTATGGTGTGCCGAGGTTTTAGTTTATTTTTTATTTTACAGTTTTTCCCAGTATGGTTTATCATTTATTTAACAGTGATGAAATTCTTCCATCCCATGTTTTTTTCTTGTGCATGTGCTCTTTCAAAATGAATATAGTATGACTAAAAATGAACATTAAGGATTAAGGACAACACTCTATCCCCTTAAATTTGCTTTATTTTAGCTTGTAAAATTCCACTCTGTTAATGATTAAAAAAGATTAAATATTTTTCTTGAGCAAACTAAATAATGAAATATTTTGAATGTATCAAATTCATAACGTTTTACCTTTTTTCCAATCAAACAATCTGCAGACTAAAATTACGTTCGCATCTAAATGTCAAATTAAATACAGCATGGCGCTTAGATTACACAAAACGCATTTTGATCGTCTATAACGTCGCTTATTCTAAAGAGATGCTAACAACTAGCTTCTTAGTTTGATAAAAAAATTAGAGGTACCTATCAATGTGAGAGATTAAAGTTTTTTCATTTAATTTTACATCCTTCCAACAGGATGATAAGTACCAAATGAGAATCATGTACACCTCCCTCCAATTTTCATTATTTTATTAGATGAATTCATCTGAGGATGCACATGAAGGCAAAAATTATGGGTATTTTACCAGGTGCCTTTTTTGAAAGAGCAAAACATAGATCCATCAGGTTGCCCGGTAAGTAGTTACAAACTATATTATATGCTGAAATCTCTCTCAATTTCTTTTAATAACAGCAAGCGAGAGTTACTTCATGAGGTTCACATTAATCCGCCCCAATGCAATCCTCCACCTAGTAATTAGCTATAATCCAGAAGATATTAATGTTTTTGATCACATGTTCAATGCATTTCATCGCTAAGTTCAACGGAGGCGATGGATTACACCCTATCCAAAATTCCTGAACCCTTCGCGAGGATGGAGATGAAATATTCTGCTGGAGAAGCTATCGATAAAAAAAAAGTATCGGAGAATGAGACTTTCACTGATTCCTCTTAGGGACTTATTGACTACCCCTCCCCGTTTCACCTTTTCTTCGATCCCACCCAACATCCAAAATATATATGAGAGAGAGAGAGAGGGAGATGGGGATCTGGGGGTATCTCTCGGGATGGCTGCCACACCCTCAACTTGGCCCCGCCCATTCTAAATGGTGAAGGGAAGAGGGATGATTTTCGGTTCCATTGAAGCGATGAGAAGGGCAAGGAGGAGACGGGAGGGAGGAATATGAGAAGCTTCGAACGTGGAGATAACGAGGGGAGTGGGGAATCACCGAGCGCCGCCGACAGAACGGCCACCGATATTCGGAATGAGCTCGGCCTTCCGGATCGCGTTACTCTGCGGTCGATATGCACACGTTCGATTAGGCACGAGACGAACGCGTGCTGGTAAAATTATACATGATTCAGTGAGCATGGTTAATATCATGTTCCGTGGTTATATTAGCTCTGGAATGACAAAGAGGTTTGGATGGGAGACCAAAAAAAATACTTTCCGAGGAGGAACATAGTGACGATAAAATATGAGAGAATGGGGAACACGTACTTTTCAGTACACTTGCCGATATATGTGGATTAATATTTATCTTTCTTGGTATTCATAGATATTTGAGAAATATTTAAACCTTTTTTTTTGAGAAATAGATTCCTTGACACTTAAAAAAAATCCCAGGGAAGTGCAAAGATCTCCATAATTTTTCATGCGTAAAGGAAATCAAATCATTAATAAATGAACTTAGCATGAATCATAGCAAAGTTTACACTGATTCATAACTTAAAGCCCATAACACCCATTAAAATGTATTACGCATTTTTAAACGTATAAATGAATCGAACGAGGATTCAAAAAATTAAGATCCTCTTGTTTATCACTTCTGTAAGTGTTTGTCGAATGCATACTTCAAGAAAATCATATCGTCTACTGTAACGACGGCTAATACGGCTCACAACTGCATCGAGATAATTAAATGTTTCATAATATCATGTCCGTCGAGCCGTAACAGAGACTTTCTGCATGAGCAGAGACCAATTTTCCCCGTTACGTACCACCACACAGCGTACACATATGTACACGCAACGCAGACCCCTCCCAGTTTCCACGGCCAAATGCTCCAGAACTTAATCCCTCTAACTTCGCATCCCTTATGTATATGCTGAATGTTACCATAATATTTATTTTCTCATACTCATAAAAACTCTAATGCTGCCAGAACATTACTTTCTCCCTGGATACGGGAAGTAATTTTATTTTCAAAACTAACATTAATTTTCAATGAATTCATACAATCATTCACACGGTGAGGCATCGACAGCAAAATAGTCAAAACTTATTTAGGAGACCATGTAAACCACCACCATTCAAACCGTCTGAAGAACATTTTCCTACGTGTCACTGTCACCAAAAGTGATATCTTCCTAGAGAAACTAAAGAGATGAAGATCTACTGACTTGAAATATAAGTTTTAATGAATAATATGTAATCGGATTGTCCATTACTAAAAAATTAATATCATTCAAATGGGACGTACCGTTCCGAGAAAGTCATTTCAACCACATTTGTCACATAACGATTTTGGAAAGACATCATCTGAACGTCAGAGGAACTCAAGAAACGCGGTCAGTAGAAGCCTCTGGTGTAAACCTGTGCAATCTGGGGATGATATTAGAGAAGTCAGTCGTTATCAGCACAGCATAGAGGGATTGGCTGGCGAAGGAATGGAAAGAAGGAATAGAGAAAGGGGGATGGAGCGAGAGAAAGATAAATGCGGAAGTCTGAGGGCTCCAGGAAAAGAGCTGAGGAAAAAGGATGGAGGAGATGGCGAGAGTGGAGCAGGGAAAAGGGAAGTACACTACAGAACTTTGGAGCCCCATCAAATAGTCGCCAGTTCGAGGGCGATATTTACAGATGAGGCACTCGAGGAAGGGCAGGATTAAAAGGGGGAGAGTGTATGAGACGGAGAGGGGGGAAAATGCTCCGCAGCCCTCGAGGTATTTCCGCAGCGCCAGATTGTCGCGCTGCCTAAAGGGATATTCCTTCAGCAAAGCGAAAGGCCGGGAATGATAGGCATGCGGATTCAAGGAAATGGGTGGACACTGAAATCATTTTTGTCCGTTCAACTGCTAGACAAGGTGGAAAATATGCAAATAAAAAAATACGGCAATGATCGAAATTAATTCGTTGACTCTTCTTAAAATATTTTTTCCTCATCAGGAATGTAATTACCCAATAACAATTTCGCAGTCATGAATATGCAGACAGAATTTCTGATGTTCTAATTTCATTTCCTGTAAAATTAATGAAACTTATTGGAAAACATCGTCACCATGGTAAAAGAGCGCTAATTCAGCGACATACGTTAGTGATTATTTGGCTTCAGATTTTTTTGAAGTTTTAGGGCAGAATTACGATTTTTTTAGCATGAAAAATCAAGCAAAAGGTAATTTGATTTCCATAGAAATTGGAAGTATTGACAAAACCTAGCAAGTGCCACCTTTACTTTAAATTATATTGGTCTAAATATTTCAGTTATTAACAATACAGTTTAATTTTTCATATCATGCGAGCGTTTCATTTATAAATCTCTAACAAGAAAGAAGGAATAAAAAATTGGTAACGAAACATTCCAGAATCACCAACACACACATAGGGATTCACTTAGTTCTTAGAAAAGCACCCGGAAAGGGGTGGTGGCCACTCCCGGACTACTCTCCACTTAATGTAATCGGTGACGCATCAGTTCACAAAAGAGAGCATTCGAGAAGCCGAATTTTCGTCTCCGTAGGCACTGCCGTCATTCGTTCGTTCAATTGAAAGGCCAGAACACCGGAGAATATTCTCCCTGGAAGTAATATCTCAAAATCAATGACTTTAATCGAAACTTTTAATTAAATTTAGCTTAAAAATATTGTAATTGAATACAATAATTCAAAAATGAGAAGATGAGAACATATTTCTTCTTCATTGTAAATGAACTTCTTAAAATTGAATGGATGTTGAAATGAAATGTCATTGATCCCTCGTGATGTTTAAAAATGGAGGTCCAACTCTTTAGCAAGAAACAAATTTTGTCAAAATATTTAAATTGGTAGTCCATGAAAAATATATTAGTGTCCACGAATAAAAAAATGTCTTTAAAGCACTTTTTATTAGTAATGGTGCAGCATTACGTATTAGATGAAATGGAAAAGTCACATATTCCATCCGAAGGAATTATAAGTAGATCACAAAGTATGTCATCTCTGTCCAAGAGTCAATGGTGTCCTTTTGGAAAAAATAGTCCTGGTTTTGTCTGGAACAAATAATTATAGTAACTCCCTGTGACAGAAAGAAAAAGTCCATAGAAAAACCATACGGAGAAGAAAGTTGAGGAAATTAACGCTGTTCGCAGTTCCACAACAAGATTCTCCCGTTAGTGCAAAAAAACCCGGGGCCTGCCACCTGTTAGGCGGCCATGAAGTATACTCTGTTCGCTTCCATGAATGTGACTCACCGATAAAACCGCAACGCGACCAGGAAATGTTTGACCTCTGCGCGAAGAATGAGATGATGGCGGAATGCCCCGGGCGAGAGATGAAAGGCAGGTGTTGACGCACTCGACGGGAACTTACGACTCGCCAAGGATGCAGACAAGTTTCGGCCGCGCGAGAAATCTTAATAAATTTAGTTGATCGGAAATTGAGGTATAATCATGCGTCAGGCACATTTCTGAACGCCAGACGATAACGAGTTTCCAATACCATGTTTATATGCCCTTTGGAAGTAGTATTGTTCAGAGCCGTAAGCAGGTACACCTAATTATGCCATACCCTATAAATATTTATAAAAATATTTTACGAAAATAGCCAAGGAACAAAAGCTATTAACATGTATATCTTGAAAGCATACGAGTAAGTACGAGTCCACATAAGACATACATAAGTACAAGTACGAGTCTCGTAAAAACTTGAGTTCACTATCTCTATCGGAAACCACATTGACGGAATCGGAATCATCATCGATTTCCTCATGAATATGACGCTTGTAAAATAGATAAAGGTATTTTGATGAAAAATCTCAAGTAATATATTATGCTAGAAAAGAAAATTTAAAATACTGTAAAGAATAGGAGGGTCAATCCTGCACTTTTTCAAGACTTAGAAGAGAAGCTTATTATTCTATAGAGTGACTAGTGATAATTAAAATACTACAACACGATAGCGCATAAAGGCAGACACAAGGATTTAAACCACCAAATAAATTAATTGGGAGTGAATTGACCCGGATTCGAAAACGGAACTTCGTATTATAGACACGAAGTACTAGCAGTTACATTTTAAAATTATTGGTTCGAATCCTATTGGATCAATTGATAGTTATCGTGGAGAAATTCCGCACACTCGGCGGAAACGATTCGATACCCGCCATATAAACGTAAACATTATGATTTTTACAACCCAGTATGATCTGGGACAAAGGTAAAGGCAGTTGCCATTTTCCACAACCATGGATGTGAAGAAAGCCAGATACTACGGTCTCAGGTCATCTTCGAGATGAGCACTACACCACAAAACACTTCAAAACCTTTAACTGACGAGGGTGAAAGGAGCTTTACGAGCGGGAGAGGAGGGATAAAACGATGGGGGAGCAGAGTCGTGAAGGAGACTTCTCAAGCCAAGTGAGCCCCCCAATCCCATGCCGTCTCGTATTAGCCGCTCTCTCTCTCTCGCAGGGTCCTTTCCTAAGCCAGCCGGAGACAAGAATCGGCGGAAAAATTCTGTCTCAAATTTGATTCAAATTTATCCACCTATTAATACCTCAATAACCTCAAACAACCACGCACTGAACTTCTTGCTGCGAGTTTATTTGGGACACGATCGGTTTATGGCTACACACCATATAAAAATGAGACTGCAAAACATTACAATAATTTCTCATTAAAAATCATTTCAATGGGAAATTTCGTAAATAATGTGATGAGTGACTAAATAGAACCTGTGTTGCAGTGGTGTCGCTTAATGCCAAATATAGATAAATCCATTCATGCCTTGGGTTTGTTTCGTGATCTGGAGCTCAGTGACACGGTAACTACGTATTCGGGGTGAGGAATAACCTTCACACTTCGAGGAAGAACGGTCAAGGATTTCTTTCGAGCCAGTGTTTCGCCGCGCAACAGTTGAACCTACTCCAAGGTCCCAGATAAAAGGGCATACAAGGGCTCGTACAACAAGAGCTTCCAACTTGATATGTCATACAGCACACGACAAGGTAAGAATTCATATATTACTGCCGCACATAAATGAGCCTTAAAATATATTGCAATTAAAGACACAAATGATAAAGCAATTTCAACAAGTTAGCAATATTTTGCTTGGTTGAGTGTTAAAAAAATATATCAGGCCTTAGAGGTTATACCTAGGCCCGTTAAATTAAAACGATAAAATTGAAAACTTAAAATACTAGTGGACATAATACTATTTAAATACATTTCTGCCGGTTAAAAATAATTCTCCCATTCTTACATCTTCAATATGTTGATTACTATATGTTACGGGCCAGAGCCATAATTGGAAAAGCATTACATTGACGTTACCACCCATTTTTCTAAACTAGTAACGCATATTTTCTTGATATTAATGTTTATTTTATCAGCACTGCATTTGTAACATCAGAAATAACTTAATACAATTGAGAAAAAAATGGGAATGCGAAATACGAGTGCCTATTTTATTCGCCTTGCTTTGTAAACTCAATTATCCAGCTCACTACCAGTTACAGCTAGGAAATACTAATACCCAAAATAATAGTTACCCAGGCTTAATACAATTCTAGCTTGTATTAATTTTCAAATAGTCGAATATTTGCTAAGAAGTATATTTGGTAAAAGTACTCGGTCGGAAATCGATGAATCTTTATCCCGGGTTTGAGTCCTGCTCAAGAAGAATCATTTTTACACGGTAAAATTGCTGCATTTAAGGCGAAAAAATATACAATAAAATAAATCACTAATATTCGAACATTATAATGCAATAAAAACCTCTCATTTTGCGAAATGGCATATTTAATTACGCAAGTAACGGAAGACTTTCAATATACTATATTGCGAACAAGCAATATTTCTGCAAATTAAATGAGCAAGAAGCTCGTTGTCCGTTGAACCCTTAATACGCCCTATGCTCTCATCCGAAAAATTAAAAAATATACTTTTGGGGAAAACTTTTTTATGAAACAATTATCATAAAATAGCTTGTTTTCCAAGTGGCAATTAGCAAACTTCATTTTCATTTTTTTTTTAAGATCGAGAATGCCCGTCGAGGAAAGAAGAAGAGAAAGCATCTTTTAGACCACTGTAGTTGACATATTTTGGAAAAGATTAACCAGACACTGCATCAAGAAAACAGGAAAAAACCGTATGAATAATCAATCTAGGGAAAAAATCATTTCACTCCCAACTAAGGCTTGAAGATTTACGATTTCATTAGTCGTGAATGTACGAAAAGTTATTTTGAAACAAAAAAATAGAACTTAATATGGTCTATCCAATGCAACCGTTGCCTAATTTGTTCTTCACGCAATACTAAAGTAAAGAACGGAATATATCTGACTAACCGGATCACCGTCTGTTATCGAACCCATGCCCTCATCTTTCCAATTCAATATATTTCACAAGACAGACCGATGGGAATGCAAGACCTACGAGCTTTCATTGATAAAAGTGGAACTCCGCGGTATTCTGCCTAGCACCAGGTCTATAAGGAAGTGAAATTAAATAAATGGTAGAGGAAATGTAGGTGTCATTCTTACATCCACAAATACAGTAAACCTAACGCGAAGGCTTCCGACGGGGAACATTGGCAAAAGCAGGCCGCCGACCAGTTGGGAACGCACTTGTCTTTTTATGACTTTTTTTCTCCGCGCCCTCCTTTCTTTCCGTTTTTCCTGCGAGAGCACGTCAATACCTTCCCGCAGAGCCACCATAACTGCGAAGGCCGCCTCCCACCGGAGGAACCTTTGACGTCCCGTTTAGTCCACCCTCCCTCACTCCAGTCCGGCCCACACACCGGAGAGGGAGCGCGTCAGGTGGCATCGGCGAACGATCCGCCACCACTCAACTGGATTCTGCACGAGGGCCGCTGCCCTCGACCTCTTTTCAAAAAGAAAAACGCCACAGTGTGCGAAGTCCGTATCTTTCTCTCCCCCTCTCACTCCTTCGCCGGCCATGTCAACGTCCTCCCCTAGGGATCCCCACGAAGGAGATTTTTTTGTTTCAAAAACCAATCCGATGGAAAGGGCTCTTCTGCCCCCACTTCGTCCGCGCGATGCCCAAATACTCGGAATGGGTGGCCGTTCTCGACAAATAATCAACACGAAAGAGTGTTTGGGTTAGCAGTGCGTGAGCCAACATGGAAGGCAATGAATGACAAGAACAGTTTGTTTGTGACAACCCAGTGCCGATGGATCTAACCGAATCTGAATGACCGAGAATGAGGCTTCGAATACCTAATAATGATCACGATCAATGAAAACTTTAAAAATTATTTGAAAAAACAAAACTGAATTTAAAGGTAGTCATGAAAATTTCTGGTCACTAGCGGTTTTAAAAAGTTTCTCCACTGAACCAATAAATATCTTTTAAATAGCAATAACTCCTTAAAACTAACTATATAAACTGTTGTTCTTACAAATAATTCAAAGAGCATACTGAATGAATAAAGCTTATTAAAACATCAAAAGGGTTTGACTAGTAACTACTTCTACTAGGTTCAAGAAATAAAAATAAATAAATAATGCGTATGAATGAATCTGATTGCATGAAAATGCTCAAGTAACTACTACGATATAC